>OU015496.1:79794816-79877316 GCA_907164885.2 Dolomedes plantarius
ATTCTCTTTCATTTGGGTTTTACCGAAACTTCGACTTTTCGATATATTCTTAAACTTCTTGACATCACAACTTTTTATTTTCTTCCGGAATTCTACTCGGTTCAATCTTTTGGCGGTAATCCTCTCGTACTTCACAGATTTTACCAATTTCGCTAGCTCGAAACCTGTCCCCATTGACTCAACCCTATGATTTCGAGACCCGATCCCTCTATTACTCATCTTTCCATTATCCAAAATCCGAAACAGTTCTCCCATTTTGCGTTTTCAAATGTCTGACCATAACTCCCGAGTTTTCGCACTCCTGAACTTTTCGAAAATCCATTTCTTACCAAAAATTCCTAGTCTCGGGGCCAACATCATCCCTCTTCGCATGAAACTCTTATATCGCCCTCTATCTCTTTCCAGCACGCGGTTGATCTCCCTTTTAAGCCTCAACTTCATGACTATATATCTTATCAACCCGATGCGTTCCAAACCTAAGTTCCGCACCTTCATTTTGACTTTGACGGAATTCTGGCTTCCACCATTTCCTTCTGTTTCCGACAAGCCTGGGCCCTCTTGGCTAATTCACCTTCGACTCTATTCCCACGAGGCGTATCAGTCTCAAGTTTTCCCTCTTTAACGCAGGCATCTCTAGTCAGATACCTTGTTAATTGACTCCTCCACTAAAGTCCATCGCACACTTTCCCGCTGTTTACAATTCTCGTGAGTGACAATCGGTCACAACAATGCTCCCCACTTCTCTTCCCAAACACGATGCTATTGTCACCGACTGCTTCCTCCCTTAATGGTCTCTCCTCGCTTAACCTAAACTTACTATTGATCAAAACGGGACACACTTCCTCTGTCTGTATTATCTGAGGTGCATCTGACTGTTGTGTTTTTGAAAACCCGTTTACAATTTTCTGAACGGGGTCTTCTCTCCCGAATTCTGAATTCGCATTTTCCAAAAGAGCGTTCGTTTCACCGAACCTAACATTTCTTTCAGCTGGATTTGGCTCGCCGACCGAAACTATTTCTTCCATATTGATTCTAATTTCCTCATTAGAATTTAAATCCGCTTGTTCAACTGAAATCATTTTCATTTCACAAAGCACTATTTCTGAATTTCCCTGAGCATCTGCGCTCTCTAAATTTTTAGCATTCACCTTGCTAGAGTTTCTCAAAACTTTCCCTACGACCGGAGGGTCAATCTTTTTCTCTACGACAACGTTTTCTAGACTCACGAACGCGACGCTCAAAGTTTTGTTCAATTTTGATAGTCTAAGTATTTCCAATTCAAACATTTTATAGCGAATTTCTTTCTCTTCAAACTTTTGTCTAAATAATTCCTCTTTTTCCTCTGCCTTTTGTCTGTCTAATTCTGCCTTTTGTCTGGTTTCCCGAATTTGTCGGTCCTCTGCGATTACTCGCAACATACACTTAACTCTTTCTTCCTCAAAATATTCGCTCGCAACGGTTTTCCTAATCAACTCTATGATTCTATCTGTATCTTCGAATGGTATTCCTAATTCATAAGCCATCTCCCTTAAATCTGGTTTTCTATGGTAATATAAAAATACCATTTTAATTTCTACACTTTTGACAAGGAAGTTAACTAATACCAATTCCTGCTCAACGCTCAACCCAATTTACACACACAGAAATATATATACCAACAACATGTACCTTACACAAATTATCCACTGGATTGTAACTGAACCATTTTAAATTTATACCATGCAATTACTAATAAATTCAAATCATCTTACTGATATTCTATAACATTTATGTTAACAGTATACATAATGCAACACTTTTAACATATAATTTCAATGAAATTAAAAAAAACACTTTGCTAGTACAACTTCAATAAATGCATTTTCCAATAGGTATTATAATTTATGAACTTTCAGTTAACGTCTTACATTTATACCAGAAAAATTTAACAGGTTCTTAATAAATTTAATTTCAACACAAGATCATTCATAGAACTCTTTCTATTTGAGCCATTAATAACTTGGCTTTTAATTCTCAATTTTAAAACACTATTGTAATATTAGTTATAATTTTTCTAAAATACAACTCAAATTTTAATCCATAATTTATGCGCATTTGCAATTTAAATACACGTTCTTAAGAATTTTTAAATTTACTCTTGTCACACATTAATAACACAATTACTAAGATCGCCTCTAAATAAAAATCAGGCTCACATTTATCTTGTTGACTTTTTCAGCATCCGCGATGACTCGTAGTGGATTCTTTCACACTGTCGGTCACTATAACACAATTGTTCATTAAACACAATTGTTCTTTCACAATAAAGTTTCTCACTATAATTAAATTTACGAGATGGTGGCAGCTACTGTTTTCTGGAGTAGCAGTATAATCCTACCGCTGCCACCACTTTTCTAGATTGTAAAGATTTCGCCGAATGGTAGCGTATAAAGACGACGATACAATCTAGTCATATATAAAATTGATGTTTATTCACAATGAGGGGCCGGTGGGGCCAACCGACGGGAGTTAATTATACTCCTTGACACGGCTCCTATGGCCGAAAATTAATATGAACAAGCGGACCCTCGGTTGCGTATTCAGGAATTACGCGAGCGACTGGTTACTTGGGGTATATGGTCGTTGATGGCTGACACGCCGGGTAACGTATACGTTCTGAATCATTATTCACAATGAGATGAATTCGATGAAATATCATTTACAACACTGTAGAGTATACACTCTAAATAACGTGCAGGGAACAAATTCAGCTGAAGAACATCAGTCGATATTATAGGCACTCAGTCTAAACACTAGAGTCTATTTCTTCTTACCCGGAAACTCAGTAGGACGCGCGGCAATTACTTCTGCTCGAAGTCTCTTATAACGCTGATAATTTATCAAACAGATCCGTCTGGGATCTAAAAACATAAGCTATCTCCAATAGCTATAACGGTTCCTCCTGGGAACGAGTCGACGGGGGATCGAGAAAATCTTTGCCTCTCACAAGGACTTAAAATATTATTTCAACAAATTCGCTTCGTCTGGGAGCGATCGACAGGGTGTCGAAAAAACGCTTTGCCTTGCACGAGGATTTATAAAGAATCGTAAGTTACGGCTTCAATGCCGGAGTAGATAAACTTCTAGAGGCAGGTCTAGACGCTGATTCTAATAGCTAGAACTGTTTCTCCTCGAAACAATCGACAGGAAGTCGGAAAGAGCTTTGCCTCGCACTATTACTTATAAAGAATCATAAGCTACGGCTTCAATGCCAGAGTAGCGACCTCTATATGCAGGTCTAGACGCTGACTGACTTTTTTTAGTTCGTAGCGACGCAACTCGTTATTCTAGCGCTGCGATCGCTTGATATTAAAAAACCGTTTTATTGGTGCCTTTAAAGTGACATCACCTTTCGGAAGTTCGATTGGTGATTCACGTCCTTCGTCAGCACATCAGCTGATTACTTTAAGTCGCTTAATCTTCCCCGATAATCATCGATCAAGGGGTTGATCGAAACTAATGTCTTTTGAACTTTATGTCCAAAATCTCAGACATACTGTCGCCTCGCCTCCAGGCTTGCATTGTCTGGGACGCTTTCTTCTGCCGATTTGTTGTCTGCTGTGTTGCCTCTGGATTCCACGGTTGTCTTCTGTTGGGACGTGAATTGATTTAGAGGGTTTTACTATAAATTGTGAGAATCAATGGATTCTTCCCAATATATATATATGTATGTATGTATATATATATATATGTATGTATGTATGTATGTATGTGTATATATATATATATATATATATATATATATACACACACACATATATATATATATATATATATATATATATATATATATATATATATATAAATGAAAGTTTGTTTGTTTGTTTGTTCGTATTTTATGCGCTGCCGTACCGTTCATCCGATTGCGATGAAACTTGGTCAACTTATTGCTTGAACTTTCACGAAGGTTATAGGCTATTTTCATCCCGCTAGGACGTTTCATTCCCGAATTATGTTAGAAGTATCAACGGATATTGAAAATCGCCAAATTTCCCAGCACAGGATATGGGACTTCTCCCCGGATATTTTTGTTCAAAGCCATTGTAACATTTCTTTCTTGCGAATTAAATTATAACATTTCCGTAAAAATAAATAGACAGAAATTAAAAACGTGATTTATTCATATATTGGCGCATGCAAGAATGAATTTGATATATTATTTTCATATACGTGGCGATGCCGGAATTTTAAAAAAAATGAAAATATAAAGATGGAAAGTCATTCATTTTCAATGAATGTGTTATCTATCCATTTCATGAATTGAAAAACTGTTCAAACTGAAATATACTAAAGATATTTGAAAATTGTTATTTGTTTATGTTATAAAAATCTAAAATTGTGCTTTGAAATTGCCAATTTAAACATTATTGTACTATACATGGAATGCTAAATGTAAGAAATTCCAACGACGTAAGCAAGGCATGCGTGTTGAAGGCTATCCAAATCTGTATTCCTCGGACGCATTGGGCCGTATTTATACAGAACACCCAAATAATGTCGAGTGTTACTATTTGAGAATGCTGTTGGTTAATGTCAAAGGTCCTACGTCATTTGCAAATTTGAGAACGGTCAATGGCGTAGAATGCCAGACGTACAGAAAAGCTTGCCAAAAGCTTCATTTGCTCGACGACCAATACTGGGAAACAACGTTGACGGATGCATGTGCCAGCTGTCATCCGCGACAAATTCGAACATTATTCGCCATCGAATCCGAAAGATTTGTGGGAAAAATTCAGAGAGGATTTGAGAAAAGTCATTTTGCATCGTGTTCGTACTATTAGTAATGACAATTCCATTGAGTTTTCGGACAATATATTCAATCAAGCTTTGATCGAAATCGAAGACATATGCTTAACCATCAGTAACAAAGAACTTATTCAACTTGGCATTATTGCGCCACAACGTTCTTCAATTAAACTTAGTGATCGCGATTTAGTAAGAGAGCAGCAGTGCTAATGGTTTACGTACAGTTGTTAAAGCAAACAAATAACTTTTGCTTGCGGAACAAAAATTTGCCTACGATGCAATTGCAAATGCTATTTTAAATGGCAGAGGTGGTATGTTTTTTCTTGATGCGCCTGGCGGCACTGGAAAAACGTTTTTCATCGGTTTGCTATTTCCCGACATTCGATCTCAAAATGGAATTGCTTTGCCTCTTGCTTCATCAGGTATTGCGGCGACATTATTAGATGGTGGACGGACATCGCATTCGGCGCTCAAATTTCCATTGGATATTCATTTCTTGGAATCTCCAATATGTAACATTTCAAAAGGATCTGTCATGGCTAAAGTTCTGCAGGTTTTCAAGGTTATTGTCTGGGACGAATGCAGCATGGCTCATAAGAACTCGCTTGAAGCGCTTGATCGAACTCTGAAAGATTTACGATCAAATACACAACCGTTCGGAGGTGCCTTCATATTATTATCTGGCGACTTTCGACAAACTCTTCCTGTGATTCCTAAATCAACACCAGCTGATGAGCTCAATGCTTGCCTCAAAGCATCGTATCTTTGGAGACATGTGTGAAAACTCACATTAAAAACCAATATGCGCGTACATTTACAACACGATTCGTTGGCAGACACATTCCCAAATCAGCTATTGAACATTGGCGAAGGAAAAGTACTAGTTGATTCTACCACAAAATGTATTTCATTTCCATTGAACTTTTGCGTAATTGTGCCATCTATTGAACAACTCATTCAGGAAGTTTTTCCGCAAATTGTAACCAAATATAAAAATCATAAATGGCTTTTCGAACGTGCGAATTTGGCACCAAAAAACACCAACGTCAATGTAATCAACTATGCAATTCAAGAACAAATTCCAGGCGATTCTGTTACCTACAAATCGATTGAGAGCGTCATGAATGCGGACGAAGTTGTAAACTATCCAATCGAGTTTTTGAATTCGTTGGATCTTCCTGGTGTACCACCGCACAAATTGTCACTCAAAATCGGCGTGCCAATTATTCTCTTGCGAAATATTAATCCACCCGTATTGTATAATGGAACACGACTCGCTGTAAAAAAACTGATGCCGAATGTCATCGAATCAACTATTCTTAACGGAAAGTCGAAGGGAGAAGATGTGCTTATTCCACGAATTCCCATTATTCCCACCGACATGCCTTTTGATTTCAAACTACTGCAGTTCCCCATTCGACTTACATTCTCGATAACCATCAACAAAGCACAAGGTCAATCACTACAAGTATGCGGATTGAACCTAAAAAATCCATGTTTTTCACATGGTCAGTTGTATGTTGGATGCTCACGAATGGGACAGACAAGAAATTTATTTGTTTTTGCCGAAGACGGAAAAACAAAAAATATTGTCTACCCGAAAGCACTTGAATAATCAAGTTAAAAAAAATATTATTTATACTTTCCCTTTATATATCATTTAATTTCAACGAATGTATTCATTGTCGATAAGATCAAACTTTCTAATTCATTCTTTCAATTATTCATAATTAAACAAGATAGCTATTTCAAATTTCAAACGATATTTCCAAAATTGTTCTATTTTGCGGTAGCAACGCGCCGGGTGCCAGCTAGTATATATATATTCACTAGGGTGCTATTGTTATCATTTGACAGTTTTACATATCTGCTCTTTTCAAATTTGGCAAACTTTCCATTAATACAATCTAGCAACACCTTGGTAAAGTTTAAAAAGGGATTAAAAATATTGAACTTAATATATAACCCCTTAAAGCGTTTCTAATATCTGGAACCAAATATTTCATAGCTTTTATTTTATATTTATAACGGTGGCAAAGCATTATTTCTATGTCAAAGTATGCTAAAAAATTTATGGGGAAGTTTTTATGTCTAACCCTGTTAATCCATAAAACTGTAAATTATTTATTTACAATGTTACAAGACACTTATTTTCTCTCATTAAATAAGCAAATAACTTCTATATTTATTTTTTGAACAGTGTTTGAAGCTACGTCTGCTAACATTGTGATAGGTTTTCTTCCAACTGAAATATACCATGTATACGACAAAGAATCATTTACGATGATTTCCCTAAACACTTATTAATTAATTGGAAAAGACTAAATATTGCTGCAATGAACACCGCCTTCATACTCACTTCTATGTTCTTTACAAAACAAAATATTTGGCTGAGATTTTTAAAGACGATTAATTTTTTTCACAATTTATGTTTTCAAAGGCGCTCATTGGAAGTAGGCAAGAAAACAATAAACGATGGAACGTGACGTCCACGGTGGAGTATTTAATGAAGCAACTCAACTCTTCATCCGTAGATTTCTTGTCTGCATACCTAGCTCTGCCTATTTTCAGTGGCAAAAGCCTCGTGGACATAAAAAGCTTAAACTGTGGAAATTCTTCTAGAAAACAAGACAAAAGTAAGATACAATTTCATTTATTGCACTGTTACAGTTTTATTTGATGTGTGCGCATTATGCATTGTCGTGATGCCTGTCCGAGATTTATTTAATTGGGCGGGAATTCGTACATTAAGTGGTTAGTACTATTTCATGTTTAGAAAAAGAGGTAGTAGGGTGCGTTGCGTATAAATATTTTTTTGAATTCAACCCTAGATTCTGGACATTAAATTGTCATACGAAAAAATCATGACTTAAACAACTTAAAAAATAAACTCTCAAAAACAGACTAAAAGAAAACTTATTCAAATTTTAAATAACAAAAAACTTATTTATTTACAAATTATATTATTTACACACTCTTATCAAATCAAAAATCAATATTATACTGATGATACTGTATACTATATTAGTACAACTCTTTTGTATTTAAGATCAGCAGATGCTTACTCAAATGCTTTGTTAGATTTAGGGAGCGAACAAAAATACCTAAGTTAATATAAACTCCTTCCAAAATTATACTCTTTAACTATTATTTCCCGCACTATCAAAACTCAATTAACAAATGGGATCTGAACTGATCAAAGATTTGATTTGGACTCACGCGTTTGTGAAGATAGCTGGACCAGGACTCGGGCTCGTAATCACCTCTCCGGCAGGGGGCTCTTGGCTTCTGTTTACACTTGGTTCTCAGCAAGGTCTTCCTTCAACAAAATCGCTCAGCGAAATCGTCTTCTTTAAAATGCGTCAACAACTGGTTTTCTCTACGGTATTAGACCTCTTTAAGGCTCAAAAGTGTCTATTAATTTTAAAAGCTTCTCTATCACAATGACTCAAGAGAGACCTGGAAGGATCGACAGGTACTCACAGCAATTGAAGATATCTCTTTTTAAGAATATAGTTGCTAGTCACCTGGGAGAGTCAACAGGGACTGCCAGCAAATCTCCGCGGGAGTACGAGAGAGTGTCTTCTCTCTAAGAGCTTCTAAGAGCGTCTTTTTTTCCTACTTTTAATATATATTTTTTTATTTCATCTACTTATTTTCTTGCTACGCCTCGTCATATAACCTCTAGCCAATCAGTTAAACCTGAATCTTCCTATTTGCCTGGATTGAACATTTATTTTGCAATTGGCTCCTTTCTCCAATTCGTAACCGCCCTCATTGCATCATCATCTCGAACCCCCACGTCGTCTCACGCGATCGACGTAGTCCAAGTTGAGTTCCGCCTGTCATAAATTCTTTTACAAAGGATCTTTGTAGCTTTACGTCACTCCTGGTGCCAGCCATCTCTATCTCGTCTTTTGATCTTCAGACCCCACCTGCACATATCCCTCACAAACCGCTCTTAATTGGACTAAGTCATAAAATATCGCTCTACCCTGTAAATATGTTTACAAAGATGGCTTCCCCTCTTTCTCATGAAATGTAATGGTGCAATCCTTCGATCATTTAAAAACTTCTCCAACTATTTTATTTTAATTTTTTTATATTCATTCGAAGGCGCATCATTACATGCACCTCTCGCTCTACGTTGGAACAGTCCACGCAAAGTCCGAGGGATGGTGACACTACACTAAATGTTTCAGCGCTATCACATTTAGCATGCTTCAAAGATACGTATGTAAAATTATAAACAAATTCTATGTTTAGTATGTGATTGATAACCATTTTACTCTGTTGAACCTTGTTACTATCCACACATTCGTAATAAACGAGTTCCACGTGTTGATAAAAAAATTACTTTAGAAGAAGCAAAACGGCCGGCAGGAGCTAAACCAAGGCTTGATAAATATCTTGGCCAATTTGCACCTTCTCTTTGAATGATTTTCTTTGCTGCCGAATGAGCACAATTAATGCTGAATATTCTGGTCACCTTGCTGAGGTCATTACGCTAGGAATTATTGAAAAAATCCCTGATATGGTGCTGAATGACAGACTCTAAGTGTGTGAGATTCCTGACACTTTTGACATCTCCTCAGAATGTATGCATAATATTTCTCATGAATATTTGGATATCAGAAGGCTGTCTGCAAGGTGGGTGCCACGTTTACTATCAGTCGGTTAAAAGCGTGAACTTATGAACAGTTCGGAGAAGATTTTAAATTGTTTAAAAAAAAATTCGGTTGAATTTATCCATTTTTTCGTAACATTTGATGAAACGTGGATACATCATTACCAGCCAGAAACGAAAGTACAGTCAAAACAATCAGATGAAGCAGGTGAACCTGCCCCAAAAAGGCAAAAACGGTTCCATCAGGAAGAAAGGTTATGGGCCCAGTTTTGTTTTGTTTTTAATGAGGGGGGGGACACTCATGATATAATTTCAATTGGTTGCTTGGAAAATAGCAAAACTATCCGCGGAAACTGCTATGAATCTTTACTGTATCATTTAAGTCAGTGGTTCCTAACTGGTAGACCGGGAAAATCACGAAATGAGTAGTGGTGAAGAAAGATCGTATTCAACGTTTCAAAATGACCGCGAATTTTATAAAATTGGAAGAAATTTTTTTTTTGTTTCAAATGCTAAAAATTTCTGTATTTCATACGTTTTCTGACGTTTCGAGTACGAAAAAATGCCTGTTCCGTTTAAAAATCCCTAATGCGTATTCTGTGAAGCGGAGTCACAAGGTCACAGCTATTTTAAAGATTGTAGAGCAAATGGAAGCTCAAAACGTTTTTATAGGATTTGTTATTGTTATTATTTGTAACTTTTGTAATGTATGTTTACATTGCATTTGTTATTGTTGTTATTTGTAGCATTTTATTAAAGTTGCTTATCACACATAGTTTGTTTATTCAGAAAACAAAGCTCATTTTTGACTCTAAAGGGGCTGGTTGGGATTAACTACCGAAGGGATTGTTGAAACAAGCGCATATTGTACTTATTTTCACAAGTCTTACATTATTCAAGGAATAAAAAAGTTTGAAAATCTTTGGGCCAAATGTATTGACCTTATGTAAGAGTATGTAGAATAATAAAAAAAACTCTTTGAAGAAAAGTCGCTTTCATTATTTTCAAACGGACTTATTAAAGGGCCCTAAAATATTCTCGAATTATTCTTGGTTAAAACCAGGAAAAACCAACATAATTTATTAAATGCAAATTCAAAATGTCGTTATAGTTTTACATTTACCCCAAATTGTTCGAAAAAATTAAGTTTACAAAATCTGTTACTGTAATAATTTTTTTACAGTCATTGCAAATAAATTTGATAAAATGATGCGTAATTACTGTAATGACGCGCCTTCGAATAGGTGAAAATATTATAAAAATATTAAAAGGATAAGTCGATTCGAAGGCTTTCATCATTACATTCATTTGATAAAATGGGAAACGACGGCGGAAGCGATATGATAATTAGCGGAACGGTCACACACGTTAACACAAGAGCGGAATGGTCTTGTGTTAGATGTAGCGTATAGAATAGGTCTTACGGCGGCGGTGAACATGGGGGGGGGGGTTTGATCGCCAAACAAGATAGGCGAGACTGTCACCGAAGCTGACATTATACGTCAATGAGCATTGTGCGAGGATTTACGAGAAAACCACAAGCAACTTTGGAGGTTTGCGTGCTGTTTCCGTGTGGGCGTACGTCGGTGAAGCAGGGGCGGCCAATTAAATAATGTTGGAGTGAAGTAAGCGAATGAGGTTATGGCAGTATCGGGAATGGAGGAGAAGTGATTCGAAGGAGGAGTCAAGAAAGAAGAATAGGATTTAAAATATATAAATCGGGGAGTTTGAAAATTTAAAAGATCTTTCTCAAATAGCAAGCTCTCAGATCTCTCAGGGAGAGACTTCTGATTCTGGTGGTGTCGGGTCGAGCTTCGGTTCCCCGTTCTTTCTTGAGTTTTGGCGTGTCGGGTCGAGCTACGGTTCCCCGTTGCCTCCTCAGATTTTGTGTATAGGGTAGAGCCGCGGTTCCCCTTGGTGTTATTATTGTTTCGGTCGAACTTAGAGTTCCCACATATAGGTGCTGAATAGAATAACGTTTGTGTGGTGGTGTGAATTACGAGAATTTTAAGAAGATGGAGAAGAAGGAAGTTTATGCCCCTGCCTCTCAACGGAAAGATTCAACATACCCCAGCTAAATAAATCAGGGGAATCATCAATCTGTTAAAAGTCAACTGAACCGAGTGAGTCGCGCAATTTTATTGTTTAGTTCAGTCCCTTTTGATTTTAGTTCTTTTTTTATTAAGTTTGGTTTAAGGTCGGGCTAGTAGAAATTTGAAAGGAGAAATAGTGTTGAATAGGTATTCTGAGTTTTGGGTAATCATCGTGTGCTCCCTATTTTCCTTGAAAAGTAATTGTTGAATGTTAATATTGTTTTAAAGATAAACTAAAGTTTTGTGGATGGCTAAGTGTGCCTGATGAAAAGATAATGATTAAAATAAGATGTATAAATGTAAAATTTGTAAATAAATTTAGTTTAGTTTAAAGTTAACTACACTGCTGGTCACTGTAAATGCAACACCCTGAAAGAAACATGCAAATAACATGAAATTTACAACATGCATTAGCGGAGGTGAGATATGCAAATGATTAGAATTTCAGCGCAGACGCACATCACGCGCGCATGTGGCACCACTTCAAAGTGCTATTTAAGGCTTGCAGATTTCGACGATTTCAAGTTCGGCAATTGTGTTTTTCTTGTTTTTAAAAAAAAACGATCAATTATGCCTCGCCGAAAACAGCGATCATCTTTTGATCAAGTATCCGAGTTCGACAGACGAAGGATAGTGGCCTACCGACATTGTGGATTATCTTTCAGGGAAATCGGTAGTCGTGTTGGACGAAACCAAACAACTGTAATGCGGATATGTGATCGTTGGATGCAGGAGGGTACGACGGACCGGCGTGTTCGATCGCATCCACCTCAGCGCACCACTTCACGTGATGACAGGCAAATTGTGCGCATGGCAGTGACGGATCGCTCAGTCACATCACGAACCATAGCACAGCACATGCAGTCTGTAACGCATCATCCAGTGTCTGCGCGTACCATTCGACGCCGTTTAAAGCAGAGTGGTCTGTCCGCAAGACGTCCATTGCTTTGTCTACCCTTGACGCAGAACCACAGACGTCTCCGCCGCCAATGGTGCGATGACAGAAGGATGTGGACGGCAGAATGGAATGAAATTGTCTTTACTGACGAGTCACGCTTGTGTCTGCAACACCACGATGGTTGCATCCGAGTCTGGAGACACCGTGAAGAGAGGATGCTGAACAGCTGCGTTATGCACCGCCACACTGGTCCTGCACCGGGTATTATGGTATGGGGCGGTATTGGATATCACTCTCGCACACCTCTAGTACGCATTGCCGGTACTTTAAACAGCCAGCGCTACATCTCCGAGGTGTTGGAGCCAGTTGTCCTTCCTTACCTCCAGGACTTGCCCACAGCCATATTTCAACAGGATAATTCGCGACCACACGTGGCACTCATTGTCCAACGGTTCTTCGTCAATCGCCAGATTGAATTGCTTCGCTGGCCGCCTCGCTCTCCGGCTCTTTCACCGATAGAAAACATGTGGTCCATGGTTGCTCTATGATTGACCAAGATTCCATCCCCAGCTGCCACAGCAGATCAACTTTGGCAACGTGTGGAAGCTACTTGGTCTGCTGTACCCCAAGAACTCATCCAAAGTCTCTTTGAATCAATGCCGAGGCGTGTAGCAGCGGTGATCTCAAACAATGGCGGCTACTCTGGCTACTGATTTTGGCAGGAACCACACTTCACAGAAGTCTATAAATTTAATCATTTGATACTTAGTCAACATGTTATCTGCAAAATAAATTTTGTTGTGATATCTCTTGTCTTTCTTGGTGTTGCAATTTGGGTGGCCAGCAGTGTATTTGTCTGTTTTTAGTTTGCACAGTTAGTTCTCAGGGTACTGAATGAAAAGTTTCATCTTTTAGACTAGGTTTTCGCTATCCTTCAATTTGTTCGTTATTTCTAACTACGTCCAGAACTTTGGGTTATAAACAAAGAAATCTAACACAACGCACACAAGTACCCCTTTCTAAAATAATAACTAATGTGCTACCCCAAATAATCACGCCCTATTAAATAAATCTTGGACGAGATATACGAAAAATACTTCTGTTAACCGAAAGATGGCAGCAATGAATTTTGAAATATATTCATTCGTTGTCATTGTGGTTGATGTTAATAATGAAAGTGTTACGAAATATAATTAAGAAATGCCTATAATTCGGTGAAATTTTAATGAAATTTTCTGTTGCTGTTCATTTCACGCATAGCGTCTTATTATGATTTCACTATTGTGTGCCGTTACTTCTATATTGAATTAAAAGTATATGACAAATGATTGGTGTCATGTGAGCAATTCCTTTCACATGAGAAAAAGCTCAATTGTGATTCTTTACTTTTTTTAACTATATTCTTTTTTTCTCCTCTGCAGATCATGAAATTTCTCAGGTGACAGACAAATTCGGTGGAAAGACACTCATCCAGTACTCTCTCTATGTTGGAGATCAGAAAGATATCATTCACACTATCTTATTACGGATGCCAGAGAACAGCTCTGCCTACGACGTGATGCGAGTCGCACAGGTGGCAGATCCCAAATACAAGTAAGCTCTTTTGCAAAAGAGTTTGTCAAACATTACACGTGTTGACAAATACTAATATTTCCTGCGTACTTAGGAACCTTTGACATAGGTTCGGCCCTTATTATGGGGTGCTCGAGAAAGCATAGCTGATAAGTATGCTAAAGGGAAAACAGTTCTGATTTTTAAATTTTTTTCTGAAAACTGACAAACTGCAGTTATCTAGCCCAGAACGGAAAGCACTATGGTGTATCACGAGTTGCTGTGCAAAATTTAGTGCTTGAAGTTAACGCCGAAATCTTTTCATCGCTGTCTTTTGTCTGTCACTGGTAAAAATTTAGAGAAATTCCGGATTTGAATTGCTTTTCCTTCCAGTGAACAACTCGACTATTCCTTGATGAGGAACTGATACCCTGCGACGTTGTTATATATAAAGCCTACATCTTGCCCGTTAGCCACGAAAGGAGGTGTGTGTGGAGTGGATGTAAATGTGTGAGATGCTGTTATGATGAGCGAAATGGCACGGGGCCTATATAAATCAGTAGATTTTGTCCTGTCCTCGGATTCTGACATATCGACTGCAGCCTTGCTAGGTTAGCTGGGCCTTCTTTTGAGTTGGTCCAACCCTAGAGGTCACGGTCCTCGTCATTGGGGTGGTTCCCTGTGGCGGCTACAGGACATGCTAGCTCACGGGGGTTAAGTAGGATGGGTTGCATAGTGACAATGAGAATTTTAATTCAGTTGCTGGTTCTGCTTCGAGGGTTGCGTCTGTTCCCTCTCAAAATTGACCATGCCCATTTTAACCCATCATAGCCATTTTCGTCTCCTTGTCCTGTTCTTGTAATGATTCCGTCACTAATGTATTGGTTACGCTTTGGTTTTTGAGCCCTACCTCATTTTGGTGTTTTGGGGCTCTTTTTTTATTTTTGGCTATGGCGGTGTCGCTCACCCACATTAACTGCGCTGTCGTTCTTTGGGATCTTTCTAGCGGCTTTCGCGCCCCGCATCTTTATCGCAGTTTGCCTCGGTTTGGGTTTTGTTGGGGTTTCGTCGGGTCGGGTTTGAGTTCCCTTTACCAGAGCTTGTTAACGCCGTTTTTTCTTCTAATTTCTTTTATTATTATAATTTTTCCTCTCCGTCTGTTCTGTGACCAGCCGCTTTGTGCTTCTTGCTTTGCGGGGTTTGTTCTGTGATCCTGCCGTGGGGGATTGCTTGTCCGGACTGTGCGCGGAGTGGTCGCTTGCTGGGGTCTGTTAGTTCTGGCGGAGTTCATTCGAGTTGGGCCTTGTTGCTGTGTCGGGCCTGCCATGTTCATTTTGAAAATGCGTGAGATTGTGTGGTCAGTGCACTTACCCAGTCTGAAGGAAGGAGATCGGATTTTCATCAAACAGTGGATACAAAGACTCAGTTTAATTTACTCTCACGGCTGCATGTCATTTTAATGTACTCTTTCAGATTTCTTCTATTATCATAACTCTCGAAAAATGAATCTGAATTTTTTTTCTATTTTCAGATTCCTCCACAGAAATGTTTCTGGCCATATTTATGTTTACAGAATAGCTGGCATCACAAATGACCCTGAGGCAGGGAAGTTTTGGTTAATATACACAGGGTATAATTATATGGACGGAACCGTCAAACACCATACAGAAAGTAAGTACAATTCTAACAGAATATCCATTCAGCTCTAGGCCACCGGCAGTTCGAAGTCTCATATATTAAAAAACCTACAGACCGGGCCGGATTTAGATGAAAAGAGGCCCTAGGCTATTCCACTTATGAGGCCCTTTCACCTTTCATTTTCAAATTTGTAAATTACATGAGAAATAATAAAATACATCATTACTGTGATATATATCAATATATTAAATGAAACATGTTGTTATTGGTACAACCTATATATATTAAATAAATTGAAGATTAAACCAAATTTAATTTAGATAAATTTATTTCATAATAATTCGCATTTAAAGTTTATGCATGAATTATTATGAAGTTTAAGTATTAAACTAAACCAAAATTGGAACTTTATTCAAGCAAAATCCAGATCACAAAAAAGAAAATATCAAATTGTATATCATATTAAATTTCATGTTAATAGTTATATTATTTAAGAACTGATTCAATCCATATATACATTTAAAACGAAATAGTAGATTAGAAGAATTTCTTTCTAAACATTTTCACACAAAATTCTTCTATAAGTTCATCAAAATCTATTTTTCTGAAGATCTCATTTTCGATGCAATTTTGCTAGCAATTTGAATGTAGGCCTCTCTTGATCTTGAGGCCGTAGGCTGAAGGAAAGTGTATAGGAAAATCCGGCCCTGCCTACAGACATTAAAAATATCATTCCTTGTGCTACCAACTGAAAGTAAATCAATAATGTGTAATGTGCTTTTTCTGATTTTACTTCTATATCTGAAAATTCCAAAACTTAAAATATATATCTATTTTTTTTGTTCGAGATGATAAAAAAGTAAAATTTTGTTTCGTATTCGATTTTGTTTCTTTTTTGGTTTTTGCAGGAAAGCTACAAATAAAAGTACGGTTCAATATAATTTCGAAGGATATTTGAAACGTAAAAGCTTAACTTTAAATACCTTTATTAGCAATTTTTTAGTGTACATAGAGCAAATTCTTAAGATCTCAATCTTCTACGGAATATTTGAAAAAGGGGTTAAACACTTATATCGGTCCACTTATATGAGTAATGAATCTTGAAATAAATGCAGATAAAATTTAGAAAAAATCCATAAAGTATTAGAATATTTTTTAAACTTTAGTATGAGATGCAATTTATAAATAGAGCATGTACATCCATTCATGTACGTTATCTATATTGCATTTTAATTTAACATTTATTATCCCTTAAATTTGTAAAAAAATTCATTAGTAACCAACCCTAAATCACATTATTAGCAACACTAACTGATATAATAAGGGGAAAAAATTTCAAAATCGTTGAGAAATATCTAATTTTGCTGGTGATAATTCCTAATAAATGTTGTGGGAATTGCCCACCATTAACAGAGAGGTGTTTTTTGCATTGGCGTCCAAATTATCCGGGAGTAGATTATCTCCTGCATTGTGTAAAAAAAAATAAATCAGAAATTAATTTCAATCTATCCGAAAGGATGTCAAAGTGATTCGGAAAAAAAATAAGACAAACTTTATCTGAAATGCAAGAGAGGAAAATCTGAAAGTTTTTCCACTCAAAGCCCCGTATACACAGCATAAGTTCATTTAAAATCTCTGAGTAATTTTTTTTCCATGATATACAGAGCCTTTATTGATATTTTTTCTTTTGCGCTCTAATTTTTAGAGCATCAACATAACTAATCATAATTTCAGTGTATTAGTAAAACTTCGTGAATTAATCAGCAATTTCTTCTTCCAGGTCCTGATAAATTCATCTTAGAAAACGGAGGACACTTAATTATGTGGTACAAGACAGCACAAATCTAAAAGATGGTGTAAAATCTTAAACAGCCTGTGCTGCGAAATTTCATAGCAAGCTACTCAAGGAATATATATAACAGAATATAATTTTATTTCTAATATTGTATTTGTCTTTCGATTTTTCATCTAAAATTTAATAACAATGTGTATCAAAGCTATTTTGTACCTTTGAAATTATTATGGATAAAATATTTTAGAGTAAATTAGGATTTTTTGAAAATAATAAAGAAATTTTAGATCTTTTTCTTCTTATAATTTTGGTTTTATAATCTGATGTTGCATTTGTCTTTTTCAATTTTTCCTCTAAAATTTAGTAAAAATGTGTATAGAAGCTATTTTGTACTAGTGAAGTTATTATGGATAAAATATTTTTATAGTGAATATTTTTATAGGATTTTTGGAAATAATAAAGAATTTTTAGATCTTTGATATCTAACAATTTTTAATTTTTAAAGTAAACTCCATCCTTGGTGCAATTTTAGGTATACGTATGGGAAAATTTTCTACTTTGTTTATCGATTTGCAATCACACATTTTTGAAAGACATTTAATAAAGTTTTTTGGCTGAAATTGTTTTGCATGGCACTGCATTTTTTTCCTTTTGTAGCTATATTTTTAACGATTATCTCTTCTTTTAATTTAAATGGTAATTTTCTCTTTTTTCTTGTTGAAGTGGAAAAATTAATAACAGGTTTTAAATTATTTAGCCTGCAATTTACCAAAAAAAAAAATCTTTCAGATAACAAACAAATCACAGCTTTCAATCAAAGATAAGCGATAATAGATGGTCAAGTGCGTGAGCCACATCTGGTTAATCAGCTTGTCAAGACCTAGAAAATTATGAAACTGTGACAAAATTGTTTCTCCTTAAGCCATAAGTATTTCCTTCACCTGCAGTTCAATCTGTTATTCAAAATAAAATTTCAGGCACGAAATACTGTGCACCAGAAATGTAAAGGGAAAAAAAAAAAAAAAAAATTAATTGAGAGCCCCGGCCTGCTATGAGCTGGCATCGCTCTAAAAAACAAAAGACAAACGGACCCCAGTCCGAACCGTGGAACAACAAAAGACAACCACACTAAGACTTATAGTGACAACAAAGGCGTGCGGTCGGCACGACCGCAACAAACGAAAAAGATGAAACACTGATAAAGAGAACCACGGTGAATAAGAATAGCTTGAAGGGGGTTACCAAAGTTACGATGACGAAAAACAAAACACGTTAGCATGATGATGGACAAAAATAACTAAATACAACTAAACCACGATAAACAGAGCAGCACACCAAATAAGAGACGAAACCAAAGAAATGCACAAAAGACGAGCGACCCCTGTCTAGCTCAACAAACCACAAAAACCAAAAAGAGTCAGAGGACTCCAAAAACAAACACTCCAAGGAGAACGAAAAAGATAAAAACCAAGGAGAGCCATTGGCAGCTCAAATGTACGGGTACAGTACAAAAATTTAAACAAAAACAAACAGATGCATGACGAGGGCAAAAGGATGAAAAATACAACGGCAGTTAGTAGTGAAAAACTTCTTCCTCCAGCAAATTAAGATGATGAATAAATTTAGATAAGTTTTGACGGGTAACCGGATTAAGCAGCAGACGGGAAGGATGAATGTCGGAAAGGTTATACGGAAGTAAGCTACGGCGGAGATCATTAAAGTAAGGACAATGGTATACGTAGTGAATGGGATCGGCACAAGCCTCCCCACAAACACAGACAGGGTATTTATTGAGGAAACGGTGGTAGTAAGACGGAAATTTGCCGTGACCGGTTATAAATTGAGAAAGAAAATGACCAGAGAAATTTCTAAAAACGGAAACGCTGGGGACCAGAGAGCGCGAGTGACTACTGACCTCCGAAGACTCCCAACGCGCTTGCCATTCTAGCCACAATAGCCTCAAGAGGCGACGCCGACACCTACTGGGGGAGATTCCAACCCTACCGTCGACGATAGCACGTACCCCAGCCGACTTAGCTGCCGCATCGGCAGCCTCGTTGCCAGCAGTCCCAACGTGAGCCCTAGTCCAACATAACTTAAACGGCAAGTTGAGAGAAGTAAAATGAAAAATAAAAGAACGAATTTGGATAATCAAAGTATTGTAATTAGGATAGAGGCACATAGCCTCCAGAGCCGAACGAGAATCAGAGATTAAACAAAAGGAGAGTACTTCGTTGATGTAAGCCCACTCGGTAGCTTTGAAAATGGCATAAAGCTCGGCCTGAAAGACCGAAGCCTCGTCGTTAATACGGAATGAACCAGTGTGAATTTTAATGTTAGTCGAGTCATAAACAACAAAACCGGAGCCAACCCTATTGTTCATCTTAGAACCGTCAGTGAAAATGAAATACTGAAAATTACCGAGGGAGAGAGGGTTGAAAGTAGTAAAATCAAGAATAATGTCTTTAAAAGAAACAAAACGATTAGGCTTTTCAATGCACTCGGGGTGTAACGTTAAACCAAAAATGTCAACTGAATTATTACATCTTAATTGAAACAGAGCGGCTTCGAGGGAGGCGGTCAGATCAATAGGGGGAATACCAGCTATTACCCCCAAGGAGGCGGTAGAGGAAGTTCTATAAGCTTTTGTGACAGTTAAGAGGGCAGACCTGAAAATTTTATTTAAAGAGTTGACGGATCTTACGTTGTTGTTCCACCAAATCGGGGCTCCATACAAAATTATTTTTTCAATTACAGTATTATAAATAAGTTTGATAACGGCAGAACCAACCCCCCATGTAGCCTTAGAAATACGGATAAGTTTATTAAAAATAGTTTGAGTTTTGCTATGAATGTATTTAAAATGTTCATTCCAAGTGAGGTTATTGTCCAAAATTAAGCCCAGATATTTAAAATTATTGACTACCTTAATTTTTTCACCTTCAAATTTAATAATCGGATTTTTCCCCGGCTTACACCCCTTTTTAATAAAATAAAGCAAATTGGTTTTATTGTGATCGAACTTAAGGCAGTGATTAGCACTCCAGTCCACCAGGGACTGGGTGACGCTATTGCATTTGTTTTCAAGACCAGGGAAAGAGGAATCAGCAGAAATTAGAAGAATATCATCGGCATATGCTATTAGAAAAGTTTTTTCAGGGAGAGCAATATCGAAAATATCATTAACTATCAAGTTCCAAAGTAAAGGAGAAGAAATAGCGCCCTGAGGAACGCCCAAATCATATTGTTTTTTTGATATTAAAGAACTGGCTGGAATAGGAAAATGTTTACGACCTCTCAGTAATCGGTATTGATCATATCGAATGAAAAATTAAAATGTTTACGACCTCTCAGTAATCGGTATTGAAATTGTACACGAATGTTATTGAATGACTATTTGGATTTCCAGAGACCCGGCCACTGTTATTTCATGCATACATGACAGTTTTTCACTATTTTTTATTTTTAAGTTTCACTTCTTTGAATGAAAGAAAAAATTCAAATTTAAATTATGCAATCCCTCGAAGTTGGAAATATGTTACTTTTCCTAGTACACTCATGGACAAAAAAATTAGCGCACTAAGAAATAATTGCGGGATCGTAACGAAACTTGCAATGAAGGTACACTCATGGACGAAAAAATTAGCGCACCAAGGAGTCGTCAAAATGACACGAAATTTTACATACGTAATGACTACTTTGGTATAAGTAAATGATAAGAAAATCAAAGAAAAAGGATAATTTATTTCAGAGAAAGAGGCAAAAGAACGGAGGAGTTAATACTCCGTTGGACCCCCTCTAGCGCGAATTCACGATGCAATACGATCGGGCATTGAGTCATACAAGTTCTGTATGATGTCTTGAGACATTTCGTTCCATATTTGCTGTAACCTTGCCTCTAGTTCGTTCAAACTCGTGGGATGCCCAACTCGTTGTCCCAAATGATCCCAGATATGCTCGATTGGAGACAAATCTGGGGATCGGGCAACCCAAGGAAGGGTAGTAACAGTGCGGAGACAGTCTTGTGACACCCTTGCCGTATGAGGCCGAGCATTGTCTTGTTGAAAAATGGCTCCTGGGAGCCGTTGCATGAGTAGCAACACATGTGGTTGCAGGATTTCATGAACATACCGCTGAGCTGTCATGGTGCCACGGAACAATACTAGGGGTGACCGTGTATTGTAGGCAATGGCACCCCATACCATCACACCAGCTGTGGGAGTGATGTGTCGCTGTACAGCAAAGGCAGGATTGAAGCGTTCACCACGGGCTCTCCACACACGAACACGATTGTCATCACTGCCGAGATTGAATCTGGATTCGTCGCTAAAGACTACTTGGTTCCATTCCGCTGCAGTCCAGTTTCCTCGTGCGCGGCAAAACTCCAAACGGAGGCGTCGATGGGTGGGCGTCAAGGGCAGCACACGTAATGGGCGCCGCGATACCAACTGTCCTTCAGCCAGGCGCCTTCGTATGGTTCGAGAAGACACAGAGGCCCCTAGTTAAGGCGCTACCTGTGCCTGGATGGCGGCCGATGAAACAGTTGGCTGTACGCGTGCATTTCTTACGATGTGGCGGTCTTCTCGACGACTGGTCTGTCGAGGACGTCCTGAGCCTGGTCTTCGTGTACATGACATCTCTCGGGTCCACTGGTCCCAACACCTCCTCACAACACAATCAGAGCGGCCTAATTGACGAGCTACTCGCCTAGCTGACCACCCATCTTCCATCATCCCGACGATTCTCCCCCTCTCAAACTGCGACAACTGCTTATATTGTTTTCGAACACTGCGTAATGGCATGTCTATCTCATCTCTTCCTTTGTAAATGATTCAGCACACTCAAACAAGCTTTGGTTACCTGTTTTATACTCCACAGAGTACGATGTTCAACGCCCTCTACCGGCTATACGTAATGCGCAATCACGCTGCATTTCTAATCATTTGCATATCTCCCCGACATGTACCTTCATTGCAAGTTTCGTTACGATCCCGCAATTATTTCTTGGTGCGCTAATTTTTTTGTCCATGAGTGTACATGTCGGGGAGATATGCAAATGATTAGAAATGCAGCGTGATTGCGCATTACGTATAGCCGGAAGAGGGCGTTGAACATCGTAATCTGTGGAGTATAAAACAGGTAACCAAAGCTTGTTTGAGTGTGCTGAATCATTTACAAAGGAAGAGCTGAGATAGACATGCCATTACACCGTGTTCGAAGACAATATAAGCAGTTGTCGCAGTTTGAGAGGGGGAGAATCGTCGGGATGATGGAAGCTGGGTGGTCAGCTAGGCGAGTAGCTCGTCAATTAGGCCGCTCTGATTGTGTTGTGAGGAGGTGTTGGGACCAGTGGACCCGAGAGATGTCATGTACACGAAGACCAGGCTCAGTACGCCCTCGACAGACCAGTCGTCGAGAAGACCGCCACATCGTAAGAAATGCACGCGTACAGCCAACTGCTTCATCGGCCGCCATCCAGGCACAGGTAGCACCTTCACTAGGGGTCTCTGTGTCTTCTCGAACCATACGAAGGCGCCTGGCTGAAGGACAGTTGGTATCACGGCGCCCATTACGTGTACTGCCCTTGACGCCCACCCATCGACGCCTCCGTTTGGAGTTTTGCCGCGTACGAGGAAACTGGACTGTAGCGGAATGGAACCAGGTCGTCTTTAGCGACGAATCCAGATTCAATCTCGGCAGTGATGACAATCGTGTTCGTGGGTGGAGAGGCCGTGGTGAACGCTTCAATCCTGCCTTTGCTGTACAGCGACACATCGCTCCCACAGCTGGTGTGATGGTATGGGGTGCCGTTGCCTTCAATACACGGTCACCCCTAGTATTGTTCCGTGGCACCATGACAGCCCAGTGGTATGTTCATGAAATCCTGCAACCACATGTGTTGCCACTCATGCAACGGCTCCCAGGAGCCCTTTTTCAACAAGACAATGCTCGGCCTCATACGGCAAGGGTGTTACAAGACTATCTCCGCACTGTTACTACCCTTCCTTGGCCTGCCCGATCCCCAGATTTGTCTCCAATCGAGCATATCTGGGATCATTTGGGACGACGAGTTGGGCATCCCACGAGTTTGAACGAACTAGAGGCAAGGTTACAGCAAATATGGAACGAAATGTCTCAAGACATCATACAGAACTTGTATGAATCAATGCCCGATCGTATCGCATCGTGCATTCGCGCTAGAGGGGTCCAACGGAGTATTAACCCATTTAGGACCGCTCCATGTTTCCATTATTGGAAATGCACCAAACAGTTTTTTAACACTTCTTAGAACATTAATTACACAAATAAGTTGTTTCCATAAAATTAAATTTATTTTTACGAGAGTTACAAAATGTTGCGTTTTCGCAACATCAGTCCAAAGCGGTATAAAAATTTTAAAAATATAAAAATTTAAAATTATAAAAATATTTTAAAAAATTTTAAAATCCTTGAAACATTTAGCATGAAGAGGTACATTCCACTTATTACATACAGAAATTGTTTGACTTTTGCAGTGTTTACATTTTTTGTTTATTTTCACTATTTTTAGTAATAATATGGCCCATACGGTTTTTCCGAGTTTCGGTGAGAATTAGATTTTGAATTGAAGATATTCTTCCAATATGTGAAATGTCAGGTAAAACAGAATTCATCTGCATTTCTTCAAGCCTTTTTATCAAAGATATGGCTCTCTCAAAGATATAGATCTCTTAAACTCTAATAAACTTATTTTAGAATTCATTACATCCATGTTGAGTCTCCATTTTTCCCATACAATATGCTCCTTTTTCTTACTATATTGCTTACTTTTACATTTATTAGGGAAAAAATGTCAATTTCACCTGCAATGTCTTTAGGTTATTCGACATTTTCACATAAAATGTTATCATCAATAGCTTCTTCATCCGTCAAATCATCCGGATATGGATGGATAATGACGAATTATGGTTCCTCATTAGCTCCGGTTGAGGACGATTCTGAAATATCATCATCTAGCCCATGAAAATACTCCAATATCTCTTCCAATGTCAAAAATCGCTTTTTTCTAGAGACAAACTTATCCGAAATTCAAACAATATCAATTTACTGCATGAAAAACTAGGCAGCACTAATAAAACACATTGGAAATAAGTAATACACTTTGTGTTGGCACATTGGAAATAAGTAATAGTGTTGGCTCCATACTCCAGTTGGGTAAGCTCACCATCCTTTATCTTCCCAACTATAGCAATGCATTTTATTTTCAAAGTGGAAGGTATGTAAAAAAAATTAACCTAATTGTTGGATGACAATATATTGGTTACTTTATTATGAGAGCACCATATAAGCATAGGTGAACTAAAACTGATCACTACAAGGGAACGGCATAGGAACGTCCATGCCTCAGTCGGAATTTGTACCGAAGTTTAATATGTCGAAGCTCGCGATGTCGACCACAATGTGATACCGGCGACCTAAAAATCAAATAAAATTTCCAACAGCAAGTGGTGTTCCCAGGTTGACATCCTTTCATGAACTAGCCGTTCTCGGTGCTGAAAATATGGTAAACGCATTGCTTTTTTTCCTACGAAAACAATTTTTCGTTTCTGTATATAGTATAATATATTGAGCAAGAACCACCATTCAATTATTTTAAAAAAATGACTCGTTATCCTAGAGGTATATGCGCAGCCAAATTTTTAACGAAAGAACATCCTGGGCACGTAGGCTCGAAATTCTCACCGGATCTTCCACGGAGTGTGGTGAAGACGCTGAGATCACGTCTTGGGTACTCCAGAGGTTATAAATCAAGCTACGAATACCGTCAAAACATTTTCTTAAACGTCTCGTACCCCTATAGAAGCACATTCATCGAAATTTCTTCCGAAGGTAAAACCTAGAGGGTGCAGTCACTGAAATTATGGTAAAAGTGTTTCCTCCGATCACGCCAAAAATAATTTTTCGGCTCTGTATATTCAAAATACTGAGCAAGAGCCACCATTCTAGCATTCTCATAAGAAATTCCAAGTAAAATTTCTTTTGGATTTATATTCAGGATTTATACTACTATTGTTTTAGCATTTAAATCTAAGAAAGGATGATTAGAATTTCACGGGACCATCGACGAACTATTTAGTGGTCTCAAAAGTTCGTTTCGGTGATCACATTTATTTTAGAAAGTACAACCATTATTCTCATTTTTATGTTTACTTTAGCTGTTTCTGGTTATATTTATCAGATACATTAATACAATTTCGTCAATCTCAGCTGATGAGGTCAACTCGGTGTGTTCCGGCCATGAATACACTTTGCTCTCTAACGCCTTTAGTAGGTCAAATAAAGTAGAAATAGCAATATTCTTTTAAAATAAAGACAAAAATTAACTGTAGGGGCAATTTTTAGGTGGTACATATGTGTCCCACTGGTCTTTTTAGATAGGACAAATGTGTCCCAGTGGTGTTGAGGTTACGATATAAAATACATAGAAAATTTCAGTTCCCTAGTTCAAAATTAATTTTACAATACTTTTGAAACTATTTTATTGCAAGACACCTATACAACATTATTCATGACATATCTATGTATGGTACATTGCAAAACAGTTTTTACAGTGTGCAACTTTACACATGGTGCAAAGAGTTTTTGTTCGGGTTTCTTCATTTTCTTTGTCACAGCGGGCACATCTTATACTTGTTAGCCCTTCCAATGAAAAATTAACCCCAACATTCAGCATCTGACGGTCGACCTGATTTCTTTCTCTTAACACTTGCATTTTCTTTGCTTTGCGCAATCATTGATTCGGCTAGGGGGACAATGTATTTAAGAGAGGAATTTTCCTCAGTTTGGTTTCAAGAAACAAAATGTGTGCATTAACAACTGCTGTCAAGAAAAGTTTATAAAATACCTTTTTCCACCATTTTGTAGATCTTCTGCCAAAGTCATATACGCATATCTTTTCGTCAGACAAATCTACTCCTCCCATAAATCTGTTATACTCGGCAATAGCAGTAGCACAAATTTTCATTACTTTTCTCCATCTTTCTGCTTTCGTTTTACTTGTGTGACATCAGGTCCATGGCAATTAGTAAGAATCAGAACTTCCCTTGAATCTTGCCATCTTGCTGCAAGAGTTCCTATCTTATTATGGAGAAATTCTGAATCACCTTTTTGAAGATTTTCATCGGAGAATTTTGGCACGTCTCTTCTTCGAGAAATAAAAGCACCAACAGAAGGAAAAGCATTGTTATCCAATAAGTATACACTTGTGAAAAATCTATCGAAAGTAAGTGTTACATCCAGATTACGTATTGTTGAGGACAGTTTTAGAACAACTCTTCCTCCAAGTATTGTTCCCTCACGATTTGCATTATCCATATCTTTGCCAGAATATATATTGAAGTCATAAGTATAGCCCGTAATAGCATCACATCTTTCCCACAGTTTTATTCCCCGTTTTATTGGTTTTAGGTGGTAAATACTGTTTTAGGCCAGAACGACCTTTGAATTTAGCCATGGATTCATCGATGCTCTGAAAGGGGCTATCTTCCCGAGCTTTCATAAAAGTCTTTTTGAAACATGCCTCCACCTCATCTATATAATATGTCTTTGGAGCATTCGCATATTTTTCTGGTTCATTGAAGTATATTTTTGCAAAGAGCAATAGGCATCTGTTACGATAAATCGAATTTTTGATAGCTCTGTTCCCCAACGAAGAATTAGCGGACCAATAATCTGATAAGTTCGGTACACGACTATACGACATTTCATGCATTACTCCCAACACCAGTATAATTTCTGAAGGGTCTGTGTCAGGAATATCTATTTTTTTTTCACGTCTCGGTATTTCAAGACGCTGTTTGGTACATTGATAAATAAAAATAAGAAGACTGCGTGGAAATACAGACGTGAAACATTCGAATTCATTACAAGATGTGTTGATTTTAGCTAGTATTGTAGTTCGACGGTTTTCGGATAGATGGAGCTGTGGCTCAAAATTTGGAGCAACATTTGACCAAATGACATGGTCAGTAGCTTTTGTATTAATTTTTTTCGGGCGTTTATTTGTTGCCTTGCACTTATATTTTGATACCTGTTTTTGATTTGATACCTTCTCTGCTTCATCAAGTGAGAAATTATCAGGGTTCGAGTCAGCCGATGTTTCTTAGGAAAGCTCAAGACGTGTCAGCTTTCGTTTCGGTGCCCTTGAAGTTCCTGGATTTTGTCTCAATTCTTCAAAATTTTCACTGTCAGAGGAACTAGGTACGTATTCCCTGTCTGCATCTGAATCGTCCGATTCATCACCTGAATCCGGTTGATTCAACAATTTCATTATTTCTTCATTTATCAATCCCTTCCTTCTATTAATGATATTCCTATGCCTAAAAATACAGAAATGTCAAGCTTTGAGAATGAGGCATAGATATCTCTATATAACCACTGAGACAATAATGTCCCAATAAAACAGACCATTGGGAAATATATGTCCCGTGATATTAATTTTTTTCAAAATCTACAATATTAATTAACTTACTTCAAATGAACTGCTTGATTTGGCAAAAATAGACGTACATGGCATGAAACGAAGACAACACGTGTCTCCTTCTATATCTTTGCCTGAAATGGTTGCTAGAATGCGCGCACTTTTGCTCTAGCCAGAAACTGTTCCTAAAAAACAAACAACTGCCGGGGCGCTGGTGCCATCTATCAGGAAAATGTCACACTAACATATGAATGAAATCGCAGGAAACCAGTGGGACATGCATTCCAATAAATTTCACGCTTAAACATACCATTGGTTGATTTGGAAATATCTGCGGACATATATGTCCCGGTGGGGGTGAAACGGATAAGTTTGACGTTCGTCAAAAGCGATGACCATCTCTAATGATGTACGCCCAGCTTCGGACAAATATTGATGAACAAGCTCCTTCAGGATTTGAGATGGAAAGGGAAACAAGACATTATTTGGTTAGGGTTGGAGTGTGGCAACCCAGGAAATCGCTCGCTAGGGATTTAGTTCAACGTTGTATTTAGTTCAACCTGGGTCAAAACGATGCTTTTCTCAGGAAAATCTCTCTTTTTCAGGAGAAGCCTGACTAATTCAGATATTGCGACAGGGTGTATGCGCTAGATATTACATACATATAACAAAAATTCAACATTATAACGCTTAGGCATTCCTGACGGAAATAGGTTTTTAAGGCACGATATATTATCATTTATAAACCCCCTTTCGTGAATCTACAGGTCATAGTGGCATCCAATCTTTGAAAGGTTGTCTATAAATAGCCCCTGAAAAACTTTATCTTCCCATAATCTACGCAATCCGTTTGGCTAAAATAATCTTTCTCCGTTGTTTGTCTGTCTTAAATGGCTAAGTATTGGATAAATTCTATAGAATTTTCTACCTTTGATTAAAGGTTTTTTTATTACATCACATTCTATTTCATTATCCAGGTTTAAATAAAAGTTGTACTACTTGATAATGTTATATACACTCATTTCCATAAATTTAGGATAATGCGGCAAATACACTCAAGAGCCAAAACATGATGACCACCCCTACATTTTGCAATTAATTCGCCTGGATGACGTGGAAGGCACGTTATCAGGTGGAAGTGGTATTTAACTGCTGCTGGAGACTCTGAAGAATCATTCTTTCACTTACTTCTGTGTGTGATGGGAAAGGCTGCGGATGTAAGCGACTTTGATAGAGGGCAGATTGTAATGGCTCGAAGGCTCGGAACAAGTATTTCCGAAACTGCACGACTCGTGGGTTGTTCGCGACCTACAGTTGGTAGTACTTATGCAAAGTGGATAAATGACGGTGAAACCAGCAGTAGACGACATGGTGTTGGACGTCCACACGCTATCAAAGAAAAAGGTCGTCGGAGACTGTCTCGCATGGTGAAGCAAAACCGGAGCCAGACAGTGGCTCAGCTGACAGCCCAATACAATGTAGGGCCAAGTAGAATAGTATCGCAGAACACTGTTCAGCGGACACTGTTGGATATGGGGCTACGCAGCAAACGTCCCACTCGTGTGCCTTTTCTGACCAAGCGTCATCGCCAACTGCGCCTGCGCTGGGCCCGGGAACATCGCGACTGGTCCATGGATCAGTGGGAGAGAGTTGCCTGTTCAGATGAATCACGGTTTGCCATTCATCACGCCGATGGCCGTGTAAGGATACGCCGTCTTCCAGGCGAACTGCTGCTCCCTCAATGTACAGTAGGTCATACACAGGTCGGTGGTGGCGGTATTATGCTTTGGGGGACGTTCTCTTGAGCGTCTCTTGGACCCGTGGTCGTGGTAGAGCAGACCATGAATGCTACAGGGTATCTAAACATCATTGCGGACCAGTTGCACCCTTACATGGCCTCTGTTTTTCCAGCTGGAAATGGAATGTTCCAACAGGACAACGCCCCGTGTCACAAGGCTAAAATTGTGTTGGAGTGGTTCCAGGAACATGATGCTGAATTCCAGTTAATGTCCTGGCCGCCTAACTCACCGGAGCTCAATCCGATAGAACACATTTGGGATGTCATGGGACGGCAGCTCAGAGTTCAAAGATCACCAATTCGCAATACCTCGGATTTGCGTGACCGTTGCTTAAACATCTAGTACAATCTCTCTCCGTCCATCTACCAAGGACTTGTGGCATCCATGCCAAGGAGGGTTGAAGCTGTGTTGCACGCCAAAGGTGGGCCAACTCGTTATTGACAGGTGGTCATAATGTTTTGGCTCTTGAGTGTAAATGTTCAGCAACAAAACAAACGTGACTCATACATAAACCCTATTTATTAAACAAAAGATAAAGAACAAAAAAGATAGTGTTTGTATGATACCATTCATAAAAACTACGATTTTTGCTCCCTGGAGCAATTGTAAAAAATATCTCCTTTACAAAAACTTAATATTACATGGTTGGTATGATGGTTAATACATTGTATGTCTCCCATGCGATGGAATACAGTCCGTACAACGCCTAGGCATGCTGAGTATCAAATTATCGAGCTGGTTTTGGGGAAAATTACTCCACTCAGCAAGCGATTCTCTCCCAAGTTCCGGTACTTATGTAGGAGGTGGTTGACTGGCTGTAACTTGTCGGCCAGGCATGTCCCACACATGCTCTACCGGATTCAAGTCAGGTGAGAATGCTGGCCATTCCATACGGGTGATATCCTCAGATTGAAGGCCTTCGTTTACGATGTTTGCTCGGTGTGGACGGACGTTGTCATCCATAAACACAAATTCTGCGCCCATGACTGTAACGAAGCACTTTCAAAAATTACAATTAATATTTTAAGAGAAACTAAAAGGTTCGAAAGCTTGCTTTATTACATTTTGTGGTTAAAGTTGGGAACGCCTTTGATGCTGACGTGATTATAGGGCAAAGCGTTTGTCGGTGACGTTAGCCAATTTACGAAAGTTTTATGAGCCTAGCGTATGTGGGGGTCTGTGATTCTAGACGCAGATAAGCGGGGGAATGGCACCAATTTTGACATTATGCAACAATGACTCTTTGTGGGTGATTGATAGAGGGATTCGATAGTAGACCACGAGATTTAGCGGTGTTTTGCGGGTGGTCATCAGCTGTTTGCAACATTACGTAAGAGGGGCGTCTTGGGATAAGAAAGGGGTTAGCGAATGAGAGGTTTTTAAGTGTAGACTCAGCAAATCAAAAGATGTGAGTTTCCTGAATGGCTAAAGAAATGGTTCCGGAGGCGGGAACGTTAAGAGAATTAAAAAACTTGAAGTGAGTTTTAAAAATCGGAAAACAGTTAGTCGGAGTCCAGGAGGCCTCGCCCTGTGTCGTCTGAAGAAAGTCTATCCCTGCGTTACTAACCAAAGCCCGGTCGACTTTTTCCGGAGCTAAGGCCAATTTCGGGTAGAAAATAAATAAAATGGAGAAGATTTATTACGTAGAAGTTAGGTGGATCCTTCCCGAGAAAGAAAGTCTGTGTGGCGTGGAGACCGGTAGATTTTCCCGGATACAAGATAAAGATGTGCTGCTGAGAGAAGATTGCCTCCAGTGACCCATCAGTGACGAAAGCCCCATCATTGACGAAAGCCCCATCTTTGACGAAAGCCTCAACTTTGACGAGAGCCCCATCATTCGAAAAGAGACTACAGTGCCCCATCTTTCGACGAGAGACTACCGTGCCCTATCAATTTTACGGGAGAACCCCCAACCATAGAGGAGATTCGAAACCTAACCCCAGTGGTTCCTTGAATTAAAGGACTGAGTGTTTTCTCTTGTTTTTGTCTAGTTCAGATCCCACGTTTTCTTATGAAGATTAGTGCGGGTTTGGGTGATTGAAATATAGCTATTTTTTTGATAGAAGATTTTAGAATTTTGTTTAGTTCGTGTTACGCTACCTGAATCGAGAAGTTAAATTAGATAGAACCCTACTTCATTTGCTGGTGATTTGATAATCAGCAGATCAACCAATATGTTAATTAACTTTTGTGAGATAAAAATGTAAAATAGCAGAATTGTGTAAATAAATAAGTTTTTTTTGTTTTTATCTTAAACTTTGATTTCAGTATTATTTATCTGTTGCGTGTCTTATTATGAGCGAAGTTGATTGGTAGATCAAACTGAGTTTAAATTGTTCGTTATTGTAATCACGTCTAGAACATTGGGTTTCAAACAAATAATTTTACACAACGCACCCAACTACCCCTTTTAAAAATATAAAAAAATGTACTACCCTAAATAATCACGCCTATTGAATTTACTTGGACGTGCAATACGACACATGGCACCCCTAAACAAACGTATATGTTGTTCCAGAATGACGTGCCGATAAATGTGTCCGTTCATAGTTCCGATTTGAACATGCAGATCTGTTCCGGAGCCCAATATAATTCCACCCCAAACGAGCAATCCTGCACCACCGTAACGGTGTCGTTCAATGATGTTGTCTTGGTGGTAACGGTTACCTGGCATTTTCCATGTGAAAGTCCGACATGAATCAGACTGCAAGCTAAACCTGGACTCGTCGGAAAACATCACACGAGCCCACTGTGACGATGTCCACATTGCATGTTCTCTACTCCAGGCTAATCGCTGCCGACAGTGAGTTGCCGTGAGCGGAACACATCTGACAGGCCTGCGAGAATATAGACCAATATTTCCCAAACGTCTGTACACAGTTTGCCTTGAAACTGTGGTACTCGTGGCTACAGATAGCTGACGAGACAGGTTGGATGCTGTGCTCCGTCTGCTTCTTTTGGCAGTTACTGCCAAATACCGGTCTTCATTCGGCGTTGTAACTCGGGGACAGCCTGTACTGTAACGTCTATTGACATATCCATAATCTTGGAATGGTTGCCAAATCCTAGAGATGACACTTTGGGCAATTCCAAGTTCCTCGGATACTTCCATCTGAGTACGCCCACATCTCAGGCGGCCGATAATTATACCACATAGAAAATCATCCACATGCGTCCTCTGTGTCATACCTATTTGGTTATGGCACTGAGTGGCTTACAGAACACTTGTGAACAATTTTACTTCTTTGCCACCATTCCTTATATACCCCTCTCTTACACTCTCGTCATTGTGACGTTGTATTGGCGTCAGATGGTGGCATCCTGGAATTTGCATATTATTCTTTAAGATGTGTGTGATAATTCTACAGGTGAAATTTTTACTTAAGAGTTCGATTTCCGTGCGATTCTGAATTATCCTTAATTTATGGACATGAGTGTATATATATATATATATATATATATGTGTGTGTGTGTGTGGGGGTGTGTGTGTGTGTGTGTGTGTGTACTCGTATAGTCAATAAATTTGGGGACTTTATTTACTACAACAACGAATACACTTACAAAGGCTTCTGAACACAATCACCTTCAAAATAATGTCCTTCCGCAACTATTCACTTCTGCCAGCGTTGATACAGCTTCTGGAAACTGCTGGAAACCATTGCGTGAGAGTTGTCGTAAAGCGGTTGTCGCTCTTGCCATCACTTCTTCGGCGTTTGCAAACTGCTTGTCCTTGTTGCGATCTTTCAGTTTCGGGAACAGGTAGAAATCGCAAGGAGCGAAGTCTGGGAAATACGGGGCATGTGGCAGAACTGTAGTGCCGTGTTTAGCAAGAGCTTGTTGCACCATCAGGGATCGGTGCGCCGGGACATTGTCATGCAAGAACATCCACATGTTGGATTTCCAAACGTGTGGACGTTTACCACGGGTTGTCTCCCGGAGACGACGAAGAACCTGTACATACCATCTGTTGACGATGTTACCTTCTGTTTGGCGCAGTTTGCCCTTTCTGGACCTTGCGCCAATAAACTTCAACCAACCAACCAACTACTGCTCCTACCCGTTGGATGTTCGCCTTCGTTTGTGGGGTCACTGGCAACCCACTTCGAGGATCATCTGCAACAGCGTCTCTCCCATTTTTAAACAAGCTGTACCATTTGAAAACTTTCGATCTGCACATAGCTTCGTCTCGATACGCTTTTTGCAGTAACCGTAACGTTTCTGGAGTGGTTCCAACATTAAATTTCCTAATTTGTAGCAGAATTTAATGTTGGAACGTTGCTCCAAAAAGGACATTTTGCTACATCGACATCATAGGCTGACAGTCTGCAGCCAAATGGTGAGCTGCGCGCGTTAGCAGTTGTGCAAAGCGTCATGTGACGTCTCACGCATACGCAGAGAACCAGATTTGCAACCACATCGTTATTTCGGTTCCCCGACACAGCGGGCATGAGGGGAAGGTAGTCCCCGAACTTATTGACTATACTGGTATATATATATATATTTACATATAATTAAAACCTACCAATAAGTATCTGGACACCGTTTCAAATGACGATAAATGCAGATCTGAAATACGTCACTCCCTCTGCCGTTAAACATCGTGTAGGAAATAACATTGGCATTAGTTACAAGCAAGATGCCATGAAGTGCAGAGTTATCTGATTTCGAGAAAGATGTATCCGTCGGCTATCACAGAGAGAGCCAATCCTTACCTAGCGAGCTGAATTACCCAAAATCAACAGTGGAAGGTCAGAAGTGAGACTCGGCAGACCCACGAAACTGGGAAATAGAGACGGACAGGTGCTGTCCAGAGAAATTCGGAAGAACCGCACCCAACCAATGGCCCACATACTCCAGAAGTTTTAACAGGCATCCGGGAGTGTTGTTTCGATGAATACCATCCATAAGGAAGCCCATCTGCTTGGATTTCATGGTCGTGCTGCCGCTCATAAACCTTTGATCACAAAGTCCAACCGCGCTGCTCAGTTAATGTGGTGCAAAGCATGTCGAAAGTGTACCGTAGTTCAGTGGAAACGTGTTCTCTGGAGCGACGAATCAAGGTTCACCTTCTTTCGTTCGGATGGCAGGGTCTGGGTCTGGCGTCTGTCTGGAAAACGCTTCTTCCAGAATGCTTTGTGCCCACAGTAAAGTTCGGTAGAGGTGGAATTATGGTCTAAGGATGTTTCTCCTGGTATAGACTGGAACCCATGGTCCTAATTCATGCTAAGCTCAACACCGACGCCTAATGTACTTTTTTGGATGACGGTGTGCTTCCTACATTGTTTCAGTTTTACGGGTTGGACCCATGTTACTTCCAGGACGACAACGCCAGCTGTCATAATACGAGGTCCACCATGGTTTAGTGTGGTGACAGTGGTGTTAACCGAATGGACTGACCTGCCCAGAGCACAGACGTGATCCCTATCGAGAACCTCTGGGACGAGTTGGATCGCCGAATAAAGGAGTGCAATAACCGTTCAAAATCTGTGAACGAACGGACATAACTTCTCCAAGCCGAGTGGAAGAAAATCCCATTAGCCGTCATACGATCACAATGGTATTTGATGTGGAAAGCATACCCGAGACGTTTGAGGCTGTAATTGCCTCTCGCGTAGGCTCTACCAACTATTGAATATGAATAAATTTTGTGTTTGTTTTGTATCACAGGTGTCCAAATACTAGTGATAGTATATATATATATATATATATATATATATATGGCCGACGATGCCCATCTTGCATCTCCGCTTCCTTGACCGTGCGCTTGGGGTGTCATACAGCATATCTCTCAGCCAGGTGAACAATCTGACTTGGAACCCCCAGAGTTTAGTTCCCAAGCATGCTTGATACTCATTTTATCGACTGACTCAAGGGATGAAAGGTTGATTTGACCCTGCCCAGTCGCAGGATCGAACCCCCCTGGACCTATGGATTGGCAGCCTGACGCTTTTAACCAATACACACACACACACACACATATATATATATATATATGTGTGTGTGTGTGTGTGTGTACAGTGCGTGTAAAAACTTTAAGGACAGCAAAGCATTGTATACATTTTTATAAATTTAAAATGAGATAATAGAAATGGAAATTGAATGTTGATTTCCAAGTTGAAATACTATGATAAAAGTCAACAACATGTATTGTGAGCTTTTTATTGCGAAAAAATAAGTATTATACAAACAAACGCTATTGTAACCTGCGTAAAAACTTTAAAGACACCCCAATTTTTTATGAAAATGTTATGTATAACTATTATTGATTTGTACGTTAAAAAATCTTGTGTAGAGGGATTTTTATGATGTTTTATATTAAGAGTTTTTTTTTATTATTATCATTGAAAAAGCAATTAAACTGACTGAATATGAAAAAGGTGCTGTTAAATCTTTTGCATTGACAGGAATGAGTTGTCGGTCTATTGCAAAAATATAGGCAGATCTAAAACCTACATCAATATATTTTAAAACCTACATCAATATATTATAAAACCTACATCAATATATAAAAGCTGGCTGCTGACTAAAAGCCTTTTGACCCAAATATGAAAGGAGAATTTTAAAGTTAGCAACAGGAAAATACTCAAGTAAAGAAATTTTACGAACGACTGGGTTCAATGTGTGCAAGAAAACAACTACAATGCAAATACTCAACCTGGAAATTTCCAATATATAGTAAAATTATGTAAACCCTCTTTTCTGACTAGACACAAAACGCAGCGTTTTTAGATTGCAAGACAAGTGATGACTTGGGACGACAAATGGCTGCAGGTTATTTTCTCCGATGAAAAAAAATGGAACTTAGATTGTCCTGATGGCTGGAAATATTACTGGCATGATTTGAGAAAAGAAAAAGAAATTTTCTCTAAACGTTAATCAGGTGGCGGAACCATTATAAAATTGGGCTGCTATTTAGTTTAACAGCCGCGGGTCACTTGCATTCCTTTTAGGAAAAGTTAATTCAAAGGCATATCTAAAAACTCTTTCTGACCATCTTTCACCTGTTGCAACACTTCTGGCGGGGAAAGATGATTTATCAGCAAGATAATGCGCCTATCATCACTAGCCGTAGGACAAAACTCTGGTTCCAGAAGAAAAATATTGAAGTTTTACAATGGCCACCCAGATGTCCTGATCTAAACCCTATAGAGAACTTGTGGGGAGATCTAGGAAGACGAGTATACAAAAATGGAAGGCCATTTTTCCTCAGCTTCAGACTCAGATCTACGATTGAAAATGAATGGTACAAAACCATCTCAAATTGTGCCAAAAATTAATAGAGTCCATGAAAGATAGAATATTTGCGGTCATTAAAGGCAATAGTGGGTGCACAACGTATTAAGTATTTGTTTCTTCGTTACTGTATTGTTTTTATTTTATTGTCCTTAAAGTTTTTACACAAGCGGAAATAGTGTTTTTTTATAATTATTTTACTTTTGTAATAAAATACTTACATATAAATTTTGTTGAATTTTTATTAGCTTATCAACTTTATGATACACATTATAGTAAACTTTTTTTCATATGGTTTAAAATTTATAAAAAAAATTATGATTTTTTGCTGTCCTTAAAATTTTTACACGCTCTGTATATATGTATTTATGTAATAATTACACCAGAAGTATTTTAATTCCCTACCTCATTTAACGTATGCAGAGTACTTGTAAGTTATCCCATTTACTTGGTGTAGTTCACTTTTTGTTTCATATACATATGATCTTAAAGAGTCTATCTTGAGAACGCACATATACGATTCTTCAAGGACTGGGAAAAGATTCCTTTGTTGTTTTACGGTGAATGCTATTATACTGGAATTCAAGGGAAGAAAGCTTTGTTTACCCCTTTGGCAGCAAATTTCTGGGTTTTGGACGGATCTATTCTCCTGATATATCAGGGACAAGAGGAGTTTTAAGAGATGTACATGTGCATCTCTTGTAGCAGACGCAATTAAGAAGCTGAACAGTTAAAATACTGAACCAGGATTTCTAAGAGTTCACAGATGATAAGAGAGCAAGACTGCGTGGAGATTTAATGTTTCAGTCTCGAACTAGTAAAAGTTTACGGTGTAAAATATTTTTGCATCATTTATACCCATACACACATATGTATATATATATATATATGTGTGTGTGTGTGTGTGTTTGTTTTGGTGTTTTGTGTATTATAAGCTGAAATATGAATTGATATTGCACTAATTTACAGTGCTGCCAAGTACGAAGCTGTCATAAGTGGAATTTAAAGAAAAAGCGTTGTAATGAAGCGCTTTCAAAAAAAAAATTCATATTTTAAGAGAAAATAAAATCTTTGAAAGCTTTGATTCATTACATTTTGTGTTAAAAAAGTCGGGGACGTCTTTAATGCCGATGTAATTATAGGATATGGCGTTTGTCGGCAACGGTAGCCAATCTACAAAAGTTTTATGGGCCTAGAGTATGTGGGGTCTTTTAGATAATAGACGCAAATAAGCAAGTATGGCACCGTTCGTGACGTTATGTTACAATGGCCCTTTGTGGGTGATTGATTGGAGGGGAGCGGTTTGAAAACCACATGGTCTGGTGGTGTTGCGGGTGGTCAGTCAGCTGTTTGGATTATTGCGTAAGAGGGGCGTTTTTGATCAAGAAAGAGGGTAGCAAATGAGAGGTTTGTAGGTGTTGAAGCTTAACAAATAAAAAGTCGAGAGTTTCCTGAATGGCTAGTGAATTGGTTCCGGAGGCGGGAACGTTTAAGGAATTAAAATATGGGAAGTGAGTTTGAGAGAAGGAGGTCGAAAGAGTTGGAGTCCTGGAGGCCTTGACCTGGGTCTGCTGAAAAATAACCTGCCCCTGTTTGATTGCCCCAAAAGTCCGGTGGAATATTCCCGGAGCAAAAATAAAATTAAGGGGGTTTGATGCGAAGGAGCTCGGTGGATACTTCCCGAGAAAGAAAGCCGGTGTGGAGAGACGAATGATAGCTGATCCCAAATCCGAAATAAAGAGGGATAGCAGAGAAGATTGCCTCTAGTCCGTCTACAGTGAAAGATAACCCCAGCGTGGAAGAGTCACCCATCAAACTAAAGAGAACCTACAGAGTGCAAACTGACGTCACGGTAAGTGTCCCCACGGTAAGTGTCACGGTAAGCGAACGAAGGATATTCCTCACGGCGGGTTTTAAACTCAACTTTCCGGGTCAGGCCTAAACACTGGGTTAATATAAACACATTAAACCATTTAAGAGACTATAGACAGAGTTTATATAGACGCGTTTAACATAGACACAGTGTTAATATAGATATGTTGAGGAGTTAATAGAAATAATGTCTACGTGCTTTGTCTTCTGATCTTTATTTTAAATGACATGAAGGGGAGAGTTTTATCTTTAAGCTTATGTTAGTTGCCTTATACCATCCTGAGTCTCTAAAGCTAAAAAGGAATAGCGAATAAGGTGTCACAGGGTGGTGACATTTTGTGTTGGAAGAGGGGGAGAAGGAAAGTCATTAACGCGGGATGTAAGAAGAGAACACCTCGTTAATAAGCAGTTGATAAGCTGGTTCATAAGCCTCAGTTGATAAGCTGGAGATAGGCGTAAGAACCGATAGTAGCGATGGGAAATGACTATACCTCATAGCGGGAAACAAAGATATTTTAGTGCTAACAAGAAGGGGAATTAGATGATAAGAAAGAGAGGGTGTACCATAGGTGCAAGAGGACAGAGGTTCACACCAGAAGTTAATGATGCCGGAGAAGGGAGAGTGAGAATCAGGTAGGGTGTGAAAGCAAAATAGCGATATGAAGGTAGGAAAGAGAAATACGCCCCTTAGAAAGAATTGGACAGAGTCAATCATATAGATATTCCTTCAAGCCAATGATAGGACTGGGTGAGGGCATAGAAATAGAAGAATCTACCAATAAGATCCCATATAGTAGAATTAATGAAAATGAAGAAGGATATTTAAGATAGCCGAAGAGTGTTAGAGAAAGAAGAGAGTTAGGAAGGAAAGTATAGATAGGGCCTAGCTACGTTGAAAAAGGGGCCCATAATGTTGACCGCTGAAAGGAGAGCATGAACGCTACGAAGACATAACGTTACCATCCAGAGCCCGCCACATCAGAAGAGTTGTTCTACGCAAAAGAGATCATTGTTCATCACGCTTAAAGTACGGTGAGTTGCCGGCAAAGACTCCAGTAACCCGCACCGGGCAGAATCCCGAGAGCAACCCGATGACTAGGGGACCACCCTATTGTCCATAGAAGAACTGACTGTTTTGTGTATAACGGCCTGGCGCGCCATCGACAAGGTTATAGTAAGAAAACAACCAACCGAAGTTATAGTGACTCTGAATTCTGTCAGTTGAAATGCTCTTTAGCCAATTTTAGAAAGGTTAAATAATACACATAGGAAATTAGGGAATTCAAAGGATAATTGAATATCTCTATTGAATGAGGGAGAGCCATGAGTTATATTATTTCAAATGAACTGATGAATTACGTGTTTAATCTGTATAATTTAAGTCTGAATATGCTTGTTCGTAAATATAATGTTTAATAAATCAGTGTATTGTTGTTAACTCATGAATAATCATTCTAGCCATAATTACTAATTATAGACCTCTATACGATCCCTGTCACACAAGCCTTCTTCTGTTAACTATATTAAAATTCTCAGTTTCACGAATATACACATATGACTGAACAGTTTCTGATAAAGTCGATCAGTATATCTATAGACATACAAATAAACAGATGTTATAGACATTTTGGACTTTTCACTTCGGCACTTTGAATCACATTGAAATACGTTGACAGCTAAATCCAAAGTTTTGTTTCGATACTAAAACTGATCAAGAATCAGAATAAAGATTGGCGTTTATCATTTCTATTAAATTGTATACACTCACATCGTCTAATAATAAATTTGTGGACACGAGGTAGCCGAGTGATAACGCGTTGGGCTTCGGACTGGGGGTGCTCAGTTCGAATTCCGACGACCGCAATTAAATACCTTCGTGTTTAGGAAGGATAGAGAAGTGTTATATCTGTAGAATAAAAAGTCCTTCTATGAGGTTATTGGGTGGAAGAAGGTATGATACACCAGATTTAACCCCCTGAGAATGCTCGGTTAAAATTGTGGTGGCACCTGGCGAATCCGCAGTGGTATCCCTCAGTCTGCAGCCGTATATGGACTAAGACTGGAATGCTCCGGCCAGGGGGTTATGTTCCGTAGGACGAGGCATAAGAGTTTTATGTTGCTGTTTATTACTTCAGATAAAGTGTATATCTTCCCATCGTTAAAAATAAATTAAGTATCCTAAAGAAATTTTTCAAACTATTCAGCCCTATTATCCTTTTCTTTAGAGCGTAAGTGTTGCTAGGAGAAGGGATGGTGTCATTTTTATTCTGAATACTTAAACCGAATAAGATTGTAGCGCAAAGTTTGGATTGAATGCTAAAATTCTAAATGCTATTCTATATTGAGGAATCAAAATGAAGTTTTCCATTTATCTCTTTCGATAAAGTGTATATCATCCAATCGTCTAAATATAAATAAACTATAAATTAAGTCTAAATATAAATTAAGTGTTAAAACATTTCTTCAAACCACCCATCACACTTATCCTTTTCTTTGGAGGGTGTGTATTTCTAGGAGGGAAGGAGTTTAGAGCGGTCATTGTTTAAAATCGAATAAAAGTGCATTCCTTCGTTTTCGCTTTCAAATCGATAACAAATTTTGATATGGAAATCTATGCCTGTCGAAATTAGATCTTGAGTATGCTCTTGAAACCTCTTACAATGGCAGTTGATAAAATTTGGATGGAAAATTCTTGTAGATAATACGTATTCTTTTATCCTTTTTTCTCAAGTCGCCCAAAATATTTTGCGCTTTATGTCCCACTTCAATATATCTTATACGAAACCTCTTTATCATTTATTACTGAGTAAATACTGAAGTCCACAAGAGGGCTTATTGATATTTTCTTTAATCAGTTTACACGCTATTGAAGTCGTCTATCATAAACTGTTATTTGCCGGAAATACAGGGTTGGAAAATAACGCAGAATTTTCATACAAGCAGGAGGATGAAGCTGTCTTATTTTGTTTGCCTACCAATTATTTTGTATTTGTTTCCCACTTGTGAGTATAATTTTTACAGTATGATTTACATAATGTGTCTTATCTGTAAACACGTATGCAGTATTTTGATAAGGGAACTTAATATTATATCTGTGCTTTGAAACCTCTCCAAAACTAAGAAACGCTTCTCATGATTGCCGGCGCATATATGTATAAAGTTGAATATAATTTACAATCAGGGAAATGAACCTATGTCGTAGTGGGTATTTTCCCCTTGCCTATGAATTTATAAAAAAAAATTAGATGAGACAAATATTTTATTTGATTAGGTGTTTTGCTGTCCCACAGGAATTAAAATAAACAGTTTTATTGTGTTAGTCTTTAAACCCTCTGTAAAATTTAGTTTCACTTGGGATATTTGATATGCATAATACCACTGTGTATATGGTTAAAATAATTTACTGATCTTCCCAAACACCTTCCCTTTGCTCAAAGATGACAAAAATAAATAAATAAATAAGCATTGCGAAGTCGACGGTAATATATATATATACACTGCTGGCCACCCAAATTGCAACACCAAGAAAGACAAGAGATATCACAACAAAATTTATTTTGTAGATAACATGTTGACCAAGTATCAAATGATTAAATTTATAGACTTCTGTAAAGTGTGGTTCCTGCCAAAATCAGTAGCCAGAGTAGCCGCCATTGTTGGAGATCACCGCTGCCACACGCCTCGTCATTGATAAAGAGACTTTGGATGAGTTCTTGGGGTACAGCAGACCAAGCAGCTTCCACACGTTGCCAAAGTTGATCTGCTGTGGCAGCTGGGGATGGAATCTGGGTCAATCGTAGAGCAACCATGGACCACATGTTTTCTATCGGCGAAAGATCCGGAGAGCGAGGCGGCCAGGGAAGCAATTCAATGTGGCGATTGACGAAGAACCGTTGGACAATGCGTGCCACGTGTGGTCGCGCATTATCCTGTTGAAATATGGCTGTGGGCAAGCCCTGAAGGTAAGGAAGGACAACTGGCTCCAACACCTCGGAGATGTAGCGCTGGCTGTTTAAAGTACCGGCAATGCGTACTAGAGGTGTGCGAGAGTGATATCCAATACCGCCCCATACCATAATACCCGGTGCAGGACCAGTGTGGCGGTGCATAACGCAGCTGTTCAGCATCCTCTCTGCACGGTGTCTCCAGACTCGAATGCGACCATCGTGGTGTTGCAGACAGAAGCGTGACTCGTCAGTAAAGACAATTTCATTCCATTCTGCCGTCCACATCCTTCTGTCATCGCACCATTGGCGGCGGAGACGTCTGTGGTTCTGCGTCAAGGGTAGACAAAGCAATGGACGTCTTGCGGACAGACCATTCTGCTGTAAACGGCGTCGAATGGTACGCGCAGACACTGGATGATGCGTTACAGACTGTATGTGTTGTGCTATGGTTCGTGATGTGACTGAGCGATCCGTCACTGCCATGCGCACAATTTGCCTGTCATCACGTGAAATGGTGTGCTGAGGGGGATGCGATCGAACACGCCGGTCCGTCGTACCCTCCTGCATCCAACGATCACATATCCGCATTACAGTTGTTTGGTTTCGTCCAACACGACTACCGATTTCCCTGAAAGATAATCCACAATCTCGGTAGGCCACTATCCTTCCTCTGTCGAACTCGGATACTTGATCAAAAGATGATCGCTGTTTTCGACGGGGCATAATTGATCGTTTTTTTGAAAAAACAACAAGAAAAACACAATTGCCGAACTTGAAATCGTTGAAATCACCAAGCCTTAAATAGCGCTTTGAAGTGGCGCCACAGGCGCGCGTGATGTGCGTCTGCGCTGAAATTCTAATCATTTGCATATCTCATATCCGCTAATGCATGTTGTAAATTTCATGTTATTTGCATGTTTCCTTCAGGGTGTTGCATTTACAGTGGCCAGCAGTGTATATATATATATATATATATATATATATATATATATATATTGGTTAAAAAACTTTATTATATGCATATGTTTGTAATCATTACTGAATTCATTTGATTTAAAATAATTAATAGCTTAAAATAATTTATTTCTCCTTTATTTTGTTTATTAAAATATTAATAACATCTTGAGTAGTAACTATATTATATATTGAATTAAATGCATTTTGATAACAAACTATAACTCTACTCATCACTTTTCTTACACTACAATAATTAATCTTTATTCTACTATATTGAAAGCAATATCAATATATCAGTCTAAATCCTACCATGTTGCTCATAAAACCACCGATAGTTATTTTTATAAAGTACTGCTTTTAAGGCTTGTATGTGTTTGGTCATATTACTTTCAAAGCATAATCTATTTTGACTACTGAAACAAAAATATACATTGATAAAAGATTCAATCTCTAATATTTCAATACCTAGATTTTTTCCCTAACAAAGATGCAGAGGTTTTCTATACAATTTCAGTTCCTTTCTTCTAAGTATTTTTCCTAAATGCCATTACATTCCCTCGTTTCAAACCTATCTAGATAACTTCTTTTTCTTTAAATTTGGACTCGGAATGGCTTTTGTCCCTTAGTACCATGACAGTTGTATACTAGGAGCCATCTTTCATCTCATCATTGAGAGAAGCATTATGCCATTAAGAATACATATGTATCTCCCATTTTTGATGTAATTTAACTTAGGACCTTAATAAATTCATTTTCAAATATACACACCAATAGCGTACTCAGCAGCCCTGAGCCTAGGCCCTTTTGCTGTTGCACTTAAGCAAGGCGTAAGTGATAAGTACCATGGAGGGAAAAGAATTTCAAATGCGGAATGTCTCTAAATATCTACTGGTGACTGACTAAGTGCAGTCATCCAACCCACAAAGGAAAGAATAATCGTCTATCACAAATTGCAGTGCAAAAGTTGGAGGGCTTGAATATGACGAAATGCAAGGTAACTGCCCTCATGGGAAGAGCCACAAATTAATTTTTCAATGAGCGTTATGTTAGTACCTCCGAGAAGAAATGCAATCAGTCGGCGTCGATCAATTAAAATTCATTTAATTTTCAGTTTAAATTATTTCAGTTTGTTTCAATTAATTATTCTGGAAACATGCATTTTAAAACAAAGGGATTTTTCTAATGAATTTTGTAATTATTGACACCAATTTAAAGCTCTCTGGGCAACTTTCTTAACGTTGATTTTTTTTTATTGCACCTTATCAAAATATTTTACATTTTCATGAGATGCTGTTCCGGAACTTTTTCATTCCGTTCCTTATCGTTTTCCAATCTGTGAAATATTTTGCTTGCTGCATTGGCCTTTGCAATTGTATCTTAAGGATGGATCTATCGTAAGCTTCAACTTTATCTTTCAGGTCAAGGCAGTAACTGTCTTATTGAGAAAAAGCTGTCTGGTGTTATATCTGATTTAATAAGTTCTTTCTATCAGTATTCCCAATGCTGGACTATCGAGTTACCTCAAGACACTTACGTACGACTGATTATCACGAAGATGAGCTTGTCTCCTACGTATGTAAGTACCTGTTCTTTTATTGTTTTTTAGATAAATGATAATAGCATACTTAAAGTCCCAAAAAGGCAAATAATTAACAGAATTTCCGACACCTGTAACTAATTCCGTTGTAAACTTACTTTTTCATCACAGTTATAGTGAACAACATTTGAAAGGTTATATACTGTAATTATCTGAATACTAGGGCTACACATCGAACTATGGATAAAATGCCATTAACAGAGTCATGCTTTATGTAAATCTACAGATGGTACATTATTCAGTAAAACAAGTTTGGTAATATGAGGAATTTTTGTTTGGAGTTTTATTTTTTTTTAAATTTAGCTTTAATTTTTGCAAAGTCTTTTAATTGTTTGTTTTGATTATGAGTGGGAGAAGACACGTGTCTATATGAGATCAATTTTATTCTGTAACATTACGTTTTAGGTTAAGGATGATTTTAAATACATGCTATTCTTTATTTTACTCATTGGTCAATTTGAATATCAAATTTAAAAAACAAATTTGACTACCGATTGAACAACCGATTGAACCGCAAGTTTTGGACAGGTCGAAAATCTCATTTTAGTTTTCGAAATTCAAATCTAACTCCTTATTGTACAATAAAATACCGTTGCTTGCAGCTTTATCACTAAAGTTCTCTCCAAAAATCCGTAAGGTGTGCTTTGGACAGAGCTAAGAGTATTTGACATAAGGAATGCACTTACGGACAATTAATCCAGCTTTTCTTTATTTCCTGCACATTCAGATTCGAAGTTTACTCTTCCGGCATTGTGATAGTGCCCTATATAAAGTAGACGTTTAAAAGACTTTCCCGCACTAAACGTTTAGGAGTCTATTCTAAACTACATATTTTTATCATACATAATTTTTAATTGTAGTTCAAATAATCATTTAAACTACAATTAGTGCCTGATAAGCGCGTTGTACATAGTACATTGGCTTCTTTTCAGATGAAACTGTAAGATTTATTCTGTAAATTCCGCTTTGATTCTCTTTTAAAGTAAAACATTTATGTCTTTAATTTCTTTCGGCAGGGTTGTTCTAAAACATTTGTGAAAATAACTTTGAATGAGACGAAAGAAACGTATACATACTGTTCCCAAGACAGAGAAGGTTGGAAGTCATTAACTGCTTTAACTGATGTCAGTATCGAATTCTCTCACGATGGAGCTTCTATATGGACCACCACCATAAGTTCAGGAGAATCTGAAGCGAACGTTCCCATTTCTTTTGAACTAAACTATCATATAGGTAATATATTCTGCCTTTCCTGTTTGTGTATTTCAATCATTTATTTATGGTTCGGTTTAGATAAAACGAAGCATAAAATAGGAGATATATGCAGTAAAAAAAGGATACTAACAAAGAATAAAAATACGTGTAAATAAACTAGGTATTAGGTGTAAAAATATTAGTATTGCTGAAATTTTCATTAAATCAGCTGATTTGACAGTTTATTTTCATTTGACATTACATCAGAAAAAGTCCCTCCGTGTGGTTTGTGGAGGGAAGGAGGGTCCTTGCAATCCCATCAGAGGGTTCCGTCAAAATTGAGGTTGCACCAAATGATGACGTTGGTTTACGTATACGGTGCTCCCATAGGAAGCGACCAACAATTTCACAGTGTTCAATGGGTTTAAAGTCAAAGGCACCTGCTGCGTTAGAATTTTTTTTTATTAAACCAGAAAAAGAAATATCATAGTTTCTCAGACTTTGTCTATATTTCTAAAATGAAATAACATTAGAATTTGGTATGAAAATCTAACCAAATTAATTACTTCAGAGTGATCGATGACAAATTAAAAAAGAGTAGAAAGAATTTTTAGAAATGCTCGCGTCATACAATTTTGATGTACGTTTTTATCATCGCCATGATTTTTGTCCTGATAAGTGAGATAATCGTTTGACTCATGCAAAAACCTATATTGAAAATATTTATTAAGATTTATGAGCTATAATTTACCTAAATTTTATTGGTGAACTCACACCCTGATATTTATATACAATGAATCTTCATGTAGATCTACAGAAAAACCATATCTCCTAAGGTAGTAAAATAAATACTCTTACTGATGAAAATATGTACTATTAAAATAAAGGGTGTTCCAAATTCATGATAAAAACTTTAAGCGTTGGTACAGAACACCGCAACAATAATTTATCATATAGGAGTGTATGGACGCAAGAGACGCGTTGAGAAACAAACACAGGAAAGAGACATGAAAGGAAAAAAATATTTATTGACAGCGTCATTTACAAGTGGTATGTTTACAATTTGGGTTCAAAATTTCGTCCACCAACAGTAATAGATGCTTGGCATCGTCGATGGAGTGATTGGCTTAGGGTTTCAAAGATACCAGGTATTTCATGCACACATTCTGTAACAATGGATATTCGAGCGTCGAGATCCTCAACAGAGTCATTTGGAGTCGCTTAAACGTGACTCTTCAGATGTTCCCATAAGATGTTATCGAGAGTCTATAAATCGGAAGATCAGGGTGGCCACGGGACTGGTCCAGAAAGCCCAATCCATCGCGCCCCAAACGTGGCATCCAAGGAATTTCGCACAACAGTGCTGGAATGGGCTGGCGTCCCATGATGTTGAAACCACAGTAGGTCCGGCATTCGTCTATGATGAAAGCTCTTCTGATACATTCGTAGCTCAGCCTAACCATTTACATGGCCGTACATGAGATGCATGTCTTGAATTACGGACGACAAAACATTTGAGAACATTTGAGAATAGCGTGGGCCGAGGGGCCGGAGTTGAGGTGGTGTGGCTTAATTCCATGGTGTTGGGGTCCGTTGTCAGGACCTCGGTGCTTCGTAATGGAGAATGCGACTGTGAGTATCCTGGGAGAGTGGGATCCTCAGAGGGATTAACTTTATCACCATCAAGGCTTCGATTGTGACCACTTCCAGGCAGTCTCGACTGGAAGCCGGGCAATGGCCGGAGCTAAGAGTGACAATGAACGTTGGGGCCTCGATTTTCGCCATATGGCGTTAGCTCCTGTTGCTCAGTTTGTCCTAAATTAACTCGGACCTGTGTTACTCTGTGCGAGGTGGTTTTACTGTCGGCAAATAACCAATGTCATCAGGTTCTTACGTTTGTCGCATAACCATATAAGTTGAACGTCGTATTACTCGAACTTAAGAATAACGTGTTCCCGCAGATGCATAACGTTGATGGACGGCAAGCCACCTACTGCTCTCTTCCGGCAACGGAACCAAACAATCACTCCATTTTACTTTCCTTTCATGCCTCTTTTCTGTGTTTGTGCATCAATGCGTCACTTACGCCCATGCATTCCTATACAAAAAATGATTGCTACTGTGTGCTGTACCAACCCTTAAAGTTTGTACCATGAATTTTGAATCCCCCTGTATATTTTATTTCCTTGTCGATAAACGGAGGTATTTAACTTAAAATAAACATTTTTAGTAAATGGTCCACTTATTTTTATTACTCATCCACAGTATTAATGGCTAAACATGCAGTTATATATGAATATATATATGTAATGATAACGCCCCACCATTATTACTTGTCGCGTATTCTAAATTCTTCTCAATATAACACAACACATAATCCAAATTGCGACCTAGAAATAAACGAATTAACCAGCAAAATTTTCCCTTAACCATACTTGCGGTAAAGTTTTTTTTTTTTTTTGCCTCCTGCCCACTAACATGCTCGTGGAAATATGAGTCATAGATGATTCAGAGGCATGATATTCTGAATCGTATCTTCCCGTGGTCAATCATACATCCGATTCTATTCGTCGCCTAGCGTAAAAGAATCGTTGAGTATAAAAAGGATTTTCGCGCGCTCTTGCCCTCTCTCGTTCCCCTGTCCCTTTTCGCTGCTGTTTGTGCTTGTCTCGGCATCGTCCTTATGTCGCTCCTGTCCGATTCCGTCATTGTTAAACTTTCTGTATACGTTCTTTGATGTCTGCTGTCTGAAGTATATTTCCATGAAATAAAGTACTCCAGCTCTTCAATGTGTTCCTGTTCTTTCGTTGAGTGTTTTTCCGCCACGACTACCTACATTCACGATTCGTGTCTGTGTTGAGTCGAAATTACTTACACGCACACACACAGATATATATATACATGTTTATTATATATATATATATATATATATATATAATAAACTTTAACCACCTCTAATCGCCCGAGTTCTTTCACTCTATGGTAACCTTTCCGTCCTTTGTCAATATTAACTACCTCGCCAATTTCTGGCAACCCGTTTACAGCTACTTCTAGGCTCGCCAAATGAACGCGATGTAATAAAGTTATATGTTCTCGTATTCGAATCATGTTATCGGCCGCGATGCTTATTTCAGGAGATGACAGATTTTATATATATATATATATATATATATATATATATATATATATATATATATATATATATATATATCTCTGTGTGTGTGTGCGTGTGTATTAGGGTGGGCAGAAAAAAAAATTTACTTTCGGAAACGGCTAGTTACAAAAAGTTGTAACACTTATAAATAAGAAAAACCGCAAAAAAAATTTTGTGAAAAAAAAATATCTTCCGATCGTGCATTCACTTGGAAATATTGAAAAAAATAAAGAAAATCAATTTTTTCATCAGTTTTTGAAAAGCTCTGATATAATGCATTTCAAATGCAACAGTTCGGAATGTTTAGTAAGAGGGTGTTAAAAGACATGGAAAATTTTTTATATGTATATTTAAAACATTTATTGTAGAAACAAAACATTCAAAAGTACCATTTAAAAAAAAAAAAGTATACTCATAAGATTTGGCTAGTAGCCAAAGTGTGTGTGGTACTGAAGCTAGAGATAGCTACTTATGAAGCACCCTGATGTCAAGGTCAAGGTCAGTTATGCCGGAATTTTCTTCAAAAGCTGCCTTAAATGTGTCTGAGTTCGACAATCAATAATGTGGCATAATAGGAACGACGAAAGTAAAAAGTGCAGTAAAAACAGCATTTGCTGCAATCTTATGAATATACGTTTATTTTTATTTTTATAAATGGTACTTTTGAATGTTTTGTTTGTACAATACATGTTTTAAATATACATATAAAAATATTTCCCTGTCTTTTAACGCTCTTTTACTAAACATTGCGAACTATTGCACTTGAAATGCATTATATCAGAGCTTTTCCAAAAACTGCTGGAAAAACAATTGATTTTCTTATTTTTTCCAATATTTCAAAGTGAATGCGCGATCGGAAGATATTTTTTTTCACGAAATTTTTTTTACGGTTTTTCTTATCTATAAGTTTAACAACTTTTTTTTAACTAGCCGTTTCCGAAAATTAAAAAAAATGTTTTTTTGACCTACCCTAGTATATATATATATATATATATATATATATATATATATATATATATATATATATATATATATATATATATATATATATACTCTCACACCCACGTTTATATAACATTTCCCCAGAGGACTTGATTTGCACTGAGAAGAATAACTTCCGTTGTTCAAATCATTCATGCATTCACCAATTTAAAGTGTGCGATGGAGTGAGAGACTGTGAAAATGGTATGGACGAAACAGGATGCGGTAAGTGTGCTTTCAGCTTTCTGCTGTACTATATGGTAATGATTATCTTCATTTTATCACCAATTTTAGTTTCCCATTCATTAGTTAATACCCTGTTCCGGTGATCTATGAACAGAAAGCGGGCTTATAATATGTTTGATGAAAGAGAATTCTGCTTTAAGAGACAACTTAAACTTTGTTTTAAAAAACTTTTTTTAAAACAAAGAGAATAGTTTAAAAGCTCTTTAACGTGTCTTCGCATAAATAACAGGAGAAAATTGTAAAATCATTTATTTTTTTGTAATTTGGAGCTTTAGAAATTTTGCTAAGGAATGATATTAAAGATATGGCCATTTATGTAGTTTATCACTACATGCTCTTACAAAACGAATAGAATTCCATTTATTTCTATCTCTACTCGTTGGAAAAGGGGCATAAATGATTCATTTAAATCAAAAGGTTTTAATTTAATGCCACTAAAAATGGGACACCATAACAGGGTTCTGTTATGTGGATTCTACATCTTTCTGTTTAATTCAGCCAGAATATTTTACCAAACACCTTTTGGTAATGAAATGTATACACAAAGATACGTAAAATATATAGTTTAAAGCACAACGATTAAGAAATATCTGTTTAATAAACTTACTGTAATATAAATAAGTTCAGTGTTTGTATGGATTTCCTGTCTTTTGTAGGGTGTTGACGTGTTTGTGCAAAAGTATGAAGAATACAGGAACACGTAAATCTGTTTCTTTTCACAGCACTTACGTAGTACAAGAAACACACAAGAAAAATGATTCCCAATGATCGCATTTCTTGTTTTGAAGAATCAACATCATAAGCAAGCTAAAAAAATCAGAGGAGACTGTTCGAATTACATTAACTATTCCCCTTTTTTGCAGATTCATAAGATTTTAAACGACTACAATTAACATAATAATACCCACAAAAGCATCAATACCAACAAAAAATAATAATTAACGTGTAAGATATGACTACGGGAATACGAATATTAATAATTTTGGATATTTCATCTCAAATTATCAGCTCTGATAAAGATACAATACAAATCGTTTATTAGAACATCCAGGGGACTTTAAAAACTGGTTTTTATAATCGATAGTTTTTATATCCGATAGATAACTTCAAACTGCTGGAAATACCAAATTCATTGTCACAAAATTTCTATTTACACCTGAAACAAGACGTTCAAAAAATGGTTAAAAGGTTCAACTTCAATCAAGGAAAAACACACTACACATTTTCATATAAGTATGTATTTTTGAACATTTTCAAACACATAGTTCTAAAAATGTTAAAAAGAAAAATGAATAAAATTTTGTAGCTATTATGAATGTACACATATAATGCAATATTTTGTTTTTTCATGTTTATTCATTTTCTAAAAAATAGTCAGTAATATTTGGTTGTTTAGTTTTTTTTGTGTTTTTTGCTTTTTTTGTAAATAAAATAATTTTCAGTTATTGCGACAAGTTCTTATAAACGATTCCTTATGACAGATCTTATGACAGCTTTTTTCTGTCATAAGAACAGCTGTCATAAGAATTGCTGTCATAAGAAAGCATTCTGTCGTAAGTCTTTTTTCTGTCCTAAGAATTTCTGTCATATGACAGCTTTTTTTTATCGCATCGTCATTGCAAGCTAAAAATTTATTTAAAGCATTGATTGCTGAAAACATTTCTTTTTAACTCGGACAAAGAAACTCGTTTAAAAGATCTTCTGAACTGGCACTGTCGTCAATATCATCATCTCTGCCAGAAATCTCTGCAATTACGCCTGCAACAATATCTTCATCCGTTTCATTCCCATGAGTTTCAAGAGCCAAATCTATGTCTTCAAATTCCTTAAATGAATCTTGTTCAATTGGCAAATCTCGAACCCAGTCTTGAAGAGTTTCATCTCTACAGTCTTGAGTTTATAAAATGGGAGGATTTTCAACCCTAAGAAAACCAGCATGCAGGAAACAATTCGAATTTTTTATTTTTTATTTTTGGAAGATTGAAGATTTAATGGTCTTCATAACCTTCTCTTAACGTAGTCCAAATGGTTTTAAGCCAGTTATCAGAAACTCCTGCTGGCACGGCGGCCAGGGGTTGGCCGAATGGCTAGGGCATTGTCATTAGGTTCCGATCCTGTGGGTTCGAGTCCCACTGTTAGCAAGGCTGTTTGTAGCCGTTCAAAATCGGCTTTAAGTTGTAGCTTCCGGTCTAATTAGCCCTCGTGTAGCAAAAAGTTGACCATAGCGAACGAATCCAAACCTGGTGGCACGGCCTTCGATTCTCCACTGATTCTCCCGAACACAATGGAATGCCTCTTTCGAAATCTCGGATCCGCAAAGTTGAACAAACGAAATCATGTTTTTTAAAGAGCTACGCAAATTCATTTGCTTTCGCTTGCAAAATCGGTCCGCTTAGGGGATTGTTGGCACTCCTTTGAATCTTAAAACATTGCAAAAGGGCTTCTTCTATGTCAGCGTGTGGACTTTTTCGAAGTTTCTTAATTTTAGTCCGTTTTTTTAGATAAAAAATGGATAAAATGGTTGAAGAACGACGTGCTGCTACTTCCCAATTAACATGTTCTTTTAAGCGATTTATTTTTCCAGAAACAAGTTAATTTTAAGTCACTTAAAGCGATTCTTATTAACGATGTTATTATAACGGGATTTTATATCCATCATTACACATGAGAACTGGCCGGGAACTAATAATTCCGTTCTTTTAAGCGATATGTTGTTTTAACCGGTGTTCATATAAGTACCGGTTCATATAAGTACCGGTGTTCATATAAATACCGGTGTTCATATAAATACCGGTGTTCATAACAGTTTTTACTGTACTTAGAATGGGAAAAAACTTAAATTTTTAATTTTGATTGAAACTGTAAATATATCCTAAAAGGATTTCTGTACTCCTTCAATTTTCAGAGACAGGTATCCTGGCAGTAAAAGGAATCAGTGCTAGCCGTGATAGTACTTTAACTTGGCTGAAGAATCAGCGTTCACCTTCTGCTGGTTGGGGCAAAGACACGCATAGAGCAATCACAGCTCTATACCTGGCAAACACATCTTCCTTTCGGGGACAAAATTTGGAAGAGGAACTCATGGCCAAAGAACTTGAATTGCAAGCTTCAGTGGCCCTGCTGAGGTACTGTCCAATTTTCTTACAGCTTCTTCTGCCAACGTTACGATTTATTTTGAAGTGAATAGAAGGAACATACACTAATGAAAACCATATATGATATCATATATGGTGCTATTAATTGATCACGACCTCTGAGGTATAGATAACGTGGGCATAAATGTTACACTCGGAGGAACTTATTGGGTTCTTTTAACGAGTTATGTGTACTTAGAAGGTTCTTTTCGGTAATGCTAGTAATTTTTCCTTTTGTTCAGATTAAGTAAAGGATAGTTGTTCATAGAGATTAAATATGTATTTATCGTCTGCTTCAGGGATAGAGTTTTCAGAAATATTAAACAATATCTCTTAAACGAATGGTAGTAAAAACTTCCTCAGTGGAATGAATTTCCATAGAGATGATAATCCATTTTAAAGTGCCGAATGATAATCAAAGGGATTAAGAAACCTTATAGGGAGACCTGTGTACCGAGAGCCACCTTTTTCAATGACCGAAAACAGATCCACTGACCTGTTTAAATTTGTGAAACTGATATGCACACATTGATATGCTAATTGCTATCCCATTTGGATTAATATAAATACTCAAAATAATAAATTATGTAAAATAGGTTTTTTAAGAAACTTCACAAATGGCCCTAGGTACCAGACAGCATTGTACCTAGGGCCAGTAGCTATTGTACCTAGGGCCATTCCCTAAAAGTTAGGTTTCACTCCATAATGTATAGAAAAAACGTATGTACATGAATTTTATAACAGAAGCCAAATGAATATGTGCCAAATTATTAGTGAATTACAAGTATTTTCATAATGATTCATCATTCTTCAGATGAATCATTCTTCAGATGAAGTTGCCTCTATTTGAAACACAGGTTTTTCCACAATTTTCTTTTTCTTTTGGCCATTCCAATTACACGTTGTTCTTCAATTTATTTCTTTTCCGAAGTGTCTGTCAGGATTCTACATCTCCCTGGTTTTCGACCGCCTCTTTTGGATGTACGAGGTTTTGCTTTTGGAAAAGGTAATACTTGTTCAGGCGTTGCAAATGAAATGGAGTTAGATGTACGAAGCTCACAAAATTCAGTAGCACATGAAATGGAGTTTGATGTCGAAGGCTCTGAATATTCTGCAGGTCGTGAAACTGAGTTTGATACAGAAACTTTCAGTTCCGTCATTGTTGACTCACTTCCTTCCTCGGGAAAATCGTTATTTTGGCAATTTATGGATGGATCTGGTCTGTCGGTCACACTTGAACTCAAATATTCATCATCAGTGAATATGTTTGGATTCACTGGCCATACACCAGATACACGAAAGCCCGCTAGAATGTTTACAGGAGTAAAGGCCAAAGGATATGATTTACCAACATTCTCTGCAACTTCATATATGGTGATTGGTTTCCCAGGGTTTTTCAGCATCCAATTTCTACACACTGTATTGTAGTATTTCTTAAAAGGTCCAAACACGCCTCTATACATAGGTTGAAGCTTATGGCTGGTATGTGGAGGAAAAGTAAGCATAACTACGCCATGTTCTCTAGCCAAAGTGATTGCTTCAATACTGACGTGGCTTTCGTGGTTGTCCAAGAGTAACAAGACTTTTTGATCCTCTGAACATTTGACGTGGTGGATAAAATTCTTCAAAAATTCAACAAATTTTTCGGCATTTCATCAGCCACTAATATGTACTGTTCCCACGATTCCTGGAGGCGCACCTTTCAGCATGTGGTTTTTGAAGTTCACTCTTGGAAAAATCATCATGGGGACGGAATTTCCTGTTGCATTTACACTGCAAATAATAGTTATGTTAGTTCTTCGTTCATCAGAAGTCATGCTACCAACATGTTTCTTCCCTTATGGGGGTTATGACCTTGATCGGTGTGTGCACTGCCGTAATGCCCGTTTCGTCCAAATTATACTAGATGGATTCGGGAAAAAACTTATAGTTTGCTAATACCTCCTGATACTTCTCAAAAAGAGTATTAACATTTGTTTAATTGAAACGCGTAGCTCTTGATAAACTTGTGGTTTGGGGCTTTCTTACTGACAGAACCTTATTTCTTTTGATATAATCATAGTACCACTGATCACCAGCTTTACCATTTGCATCCTAGGACTTTGGATACATTTTCATTTGCTTTTGCATACTTACAAGCAAGCTTTTTAACCTGTTGTTTTGACAACCCGTAATACATATTGCATGCAACGACATGGTACTGAACAAGGACACTCTCATCATCGTTAGAAAATACCATCCAAACAGCACATCGGTTAGAATATGTACAATTTAATTCTGTATTTTCCAGCATTAGTCTTCCTACAAAAGTCAATGTGTCTTCGCAGTGTTGTTCTGCTTACTCTAAACTGTGGAGCTGCAGTCCGAACTGGAACTTCATCAACCAAAACTGCTTCTGCAGCTGCAGTTACATTATATGCATTAAGCTTTGATCGCTTTATTCCATCAGGATTTTTAGGCATCTAAAGAAATAATTACGAATTTGTAATTACCCTACTGGTAAATTAGGAATGAATTTGTGGTATGAAAATTTGATAAAGGTTGAAATTTTAATTAAAATATCGTATAAACCTTATTTAGAATTATACTTTTGCTTGTATAAATATATTTTTTTAAATAGATTCTCATGTTTATATAAACAAATTAATAATCCTGAATAATAATAATAGTAGCAAACATATTTTTTGTAAGTCAAGCACATTGAGAGTTCCAGAGCAAAATATATAGTACCCCTTCTATTTAAATAACACCCAATACAAAAAAAACTTAACTAAATAAAAATTGTTCAGATTTTTCCTCCATTTATTACGAAAACTTTTTCAATAAAATAACAACATACAGAATATGATTACAGTTGTACCTAGGGCCATGGACCTAGGTACGAGGCGACTATGTGGCCCTAGGTACAAGACTAGGTAATTTCTTACAAAATGTCTTCTACTGAAAAACCCACATGGAGAGCGGACTTATTTAATACCTAATTTAGTACTTAATGTTACAAACAAAATTATATACTAGAATTCAACGAAAGCATTTGACTTACCTTTGTAAAACAATAAGAGATGAGCTGCAAAATTTACTTCAGACCATACAAAAACATTTTTTACTTATGACTTTCCACATATTTCTCCTCCAAGATTTCTAATTGGCTGCTAAAATAGCAATTACTGTTGCCACTGACCCAACTGAGCAATAAAACCTAGAACTAAATATTATTCAAATAAAGTGGGGTGGCCCTAGGTACATGATGACCCTAGGTATACAGGTCTCCCCTACATCTGATTTCATACCAGTTGTTTAGAATATGTCCATAGTAACCTTATTCTCCGTTAGCTGTTCTAATTTATTGCTTTATCGCATGAAGAAAGATCTGATAGTTTTAACCCTTAATATATCATCAGGAACACAGCCTTTACAGCTTCATGTTTAGCCTCTAGATCCCATACACATCATTTTACTGTAAATACCAGCCTAAAACAAATTTATGAAGCGTATCACAAAATACCTGTTTACCTAATGTGTCATGTAATAAAGCTGAAAAACTGTTGGACCAAATTACACTCCTTTGTAATATCTTTGCTACCCCGATGATATGGCAAATAAAATATTTAAATTTCATATCTATTAACTCATTCGTATTACAGACGCAATAATTAATTAACCTATAATATATATATATATATATATATATATATATATATATATATATATATATATATATATATAAATATATATAAATAAATAAATAAATAATAAATAAATAAATAAATAAATAAATAAATATATATATATATATATATATATATATATATATATATATATATATATATATATATATATATATATATATATATATATATATATATATATATATATATATATATATATATATATATATATATAGGACGGCGTCTAGGGGTAAGTAACTTTACGGAAAGAATTATACGAAAGGAATAAAAAGATTAATATCTAAACTAACATTTTATTTACTTCTAAACACATAAAGAAAAGACATCACGCTATTTACAATTTACAAAGTTACGAGGAAGGTAAATTAAGGTTTTACTACAGAGCATGGTTCACCTGTGAGATGGGGACTCCGAAATATCCCAATTCGTTTAGCGAATTCGTTAAAAACACGACGCGAGGAAGAAGGCACGACATTACTCGTTCATGTCCGCGGGGGGGTCTGCCAGTGAGCTCCTAACGCTCTCTCCGAAAAGGTGACGTCATGCGCGCGCAAAGCTTTCCTATTGGACGCTTAAGCCCAACGGAATAAAATTCGTTCAGGTCGAAGTCTCCATCTCTCACAAATCAATTTTCTACAAGTTAGGCCAGCCTGGAATCACTGACCTCAGTGATCTGACTTTACATAAAACGATTGGCCTAAAACATCACTAAATAAATGTACATCAAAATTTCCGAAATGATTTAGATATGAGAAATAACCATACAATTCGCGCAAATGAATTACAATGAGGAAATACAATAAACAAAAATAAAATAAAAACACAGTAAACAATTATGAATAAAAAGAAAAAACGTTTAATCCCTCATCCTGGTGAATAGGATTTCATTAGATCGGCAGACGAGGAGGTCAATCTAGGACCCTCGTGGTTACCTACTTTCTCTAACTCGTATCTATCTCTAGGCTTTACTTCGATAACTCTATATGGTCCTAAAAATTTAGGCCTTAGTTTCAAGCCTGTTCCAAATTGCGTTCTTCGGATGACTACTAGATCTCCCTGCTGATACTCAGGGGCCTTCTTGCATTTCTTATCGTAAGTTCTTTTATTCTCAGCCTGGATCTTCTGAATGTTTCTTTTAGCATCTTGTCGTAATTAGTTTCTTTGCTCTTGAAATTCTTCCACCATCTCTTCCATTAGCAGATTTTTTAGGTGAAGGTCCTCCTTATTTCTCATGATGACGCCAGTTAATAGTTCAAATGGAGACCATTTAGTACTTCGGTTGGAGGTGCTGTTTAGAATTCTTTGCAATGGGTCTACGAATTTGTACCACTTGGTAGGATCGACGATGGACATCTTGGTCAAAACAGGGATAAGAGTTCGGTGGATTCTCTCCACTTGACCGTTTCCTCGTGGTACGCCAGTGGTGATCTGCAGATGTTGGATGTTCTCTTCGGTACAATAGTCACTAAACACTTTGGAGATGAAAGCAGAACCGCGATCTGTTATTATTCTTTGGGGATTGCCGAAAGTCTTTTGTTGCAATTTCAATTTATCGATGGCATCTTCTGCGGTGGTAGATCTTACGGGATACAGCCAGGTGAACTTCGTGAAGGCGTCGACTATTGTGAGGATATGTTGGTACCTTTTGTTGGTAGAGGGCATAGGACCAATGAAATCTACGTGATAGGTGCTTAACGGTACATCTTCTTTCGGAATAGGGTATAGGAAACCTTCTTTTTTCCCGCTCTTTCTGTTGGTTAAAATACACGGTACACAGTTAACGATCACGTTTTGCACTTGTCTGCTTAAATTAGGTATGAAAAATTCTCGTTTAACTATTTCCTCTGTTTTTGCAGCTGCGAAGTGTCCTTTCTCATGAGCTAGCTTGATTAGCTCAGTTTGCATATCTCTTGGTACTACCATTAATTCACGGCCATCTACGTATTTGTATAATATTTCGTTTTTAATGAAGAAGTCTGAAGTAGGGTTTGTTTCAATCAGTGATTTAAAATTTTGAGTGTTTTCGTCTCCTTGTTGAGCTCTTTTCAATCTGGCGGTGAGAGTATCGCTTGTAATTATGGCGACGGGGTATCGGCTTAAAGCGTCTACATGTTGCATTCTCTGGCCGGGTCGATGTACAATTTCGTAATCATAATTTTCCAACAGTAGTGCCCATCTCGCTATACGAGTAACTAAATCTTTTTTGTCCATAGTCTTTTGAAAAGCTGAACAGTCCGTTATGATTTTAAAATGTTGCCCTAGAAGGTAGATTCGAAATTTCTTTAAAGCGGTGACAACAGCAAGAACTTCCAGTTCATAGCTACTGTATTTCTCCTCGGCTGGAGTAGTTTTCTGGGACATGTATTGAACAGGGTGTAATTTTCCGTCATCCGCTTCCTGGAGCAAAACAGCGCCATATCCTTGTTGGCTTGCATCGGTGTGTAGTTCGGTCCTTTTCCCTTGCTGAAAAATGCTTAAAACGGGACTTTCAGTTAATAGTTTCTTGAGCTTTTCGAATGCTTCAATTTGGGCTTGTTCGAATACAAACGGATTGTCTTTTCTTGTTAGATCACTCAGAGGTTTCGCTATTTTAGAGTATGCGGGAATAAATTTTCGAAAGTAGCCGGTTAGTCCTAAAAAACTTTGTATCTGCTTGACCGTTGTTGGCACTGGGAACTTCTTGACGGCTATCGTCTTCGCAATTGATGGGCGTATTGTTCCGTTTTCGACGACGTGACCCAAAAATTCGACTTTCCTACTTAGGAATCGACATTTCTCAAATTTAATTTCTAAGCCATACTTCGAGGCAACTTCAAACACTTTCTTTAGTTTTTCTAAACCTTCTTCTTCATCTTTTGCCGGAATTATCAAATCGTCCATGTAAATTACTACAATACCTTTTCGCATTAGTTCTCGAAAAATACTGTACACATATCTTTGGAATACGCTGGTACTAGTGCTTAGGCCGAAAGGTACTTTATTGAACTCGAATTGTCCGTCTGGAACAACGAAGGAGGTGAGATGTTTGCAGTCTTCATTGACATCGACATGGAAAAATCCATTTCTCAAATCTAACGTAGTGTACACCTTGGCTTCTTGGAGTTTATCTAATACGTCTTCTATCAACGGCAATGGAAAACGATCCTTGACCAGTTTCCGATTCAACTTTCTGTAGTCCACACACAATCTAGTGGTGCCATCTTTTTTCTTGACTAGCACAATTGGACTCGCATATTCGGATGAGCTTGGTCTTATAATTCCTTGTTCAAGCCATTCGTCGACTTGCTTGTTGACTGCTTGGTTCTCGGTAAAGGATAAGCGACGTGCAGGCTGGTAAACCGGTATGTCATCTTTCAAAATAATCCTCATGGACACGTTTGTCGTTTCGGTCTTATTTGGCTTATAGTTGGAGATCAATTCAAACAGTTCTTTTCTTATTCGTGGATTGCTAACATGTTTGATTTCAATTTCGTCTTCAGTTTTCGCTTCGTATACTTGCGTGTGCATGAACCAAGTTTTATCTTCATATTTACGGAACTGAACACTTTCTTTGTCGAAGAAGACGGAGGCTTGTTCCAAAATATCTGATCCGATTACTGCCTGAAATTCTAAACACGACGTAGGTACGATGTGCCACGTGAGGGAATATTCTTTTCCATCCAATTCAATTTTACGTTCGAACGACCCTTTTGTTTTGACTTCGTACTTCCCTAATCCAGATAACACTACTATGTCTTTCGAGAGTTCTGAGGGTTCGATTATTCCTTCGCACATATCTTCACGAATGAGCGTCGCTGAACTGCCCGTATCGATGAGAGCTTCAAAAGCCTTGTTACCCATGGTTATTTTCTTCGTTTTAACTCTTTCTTGAGAGATTCGTGAGCAGACTTGAACCGGAGAGCTTGCAGATTTATTAATGTTTGGGTTTTTGGGTCGCTTTGTACAATCTACGGCATAATGACCCTGTCCTTTGCAGTAGCTACAGATTAGTTGCTTATTTCTTCCGACGTAAGGAGTTCCGTTCGATTGAAAGTACTTTTTGTCATGTCTATTGTTCCCAATTTGGAAATGTTCAGGTCTTCGAGAATAAGTATCGTAAGATCCTCTGGCTTCATATTTTCCTTTAGCGAATGAGTTGGATGACTTCGGTTTTAATGTTCTTCGGACATCTTCATATTCTTCAAATTTTTTAGCTAGTTCGGAAGGTGAGTTAATAGTAGACCATTCGTCTAGAAAATGTTGCTGAAACTCGTAAGGTGCTTTCTTCTTAATTTGATCGGCTATAATTAACTCTCGTAGTTGATCGAATGTTTCTATTTTCAAACCGGAAGTCCATCCGTCGAAATACGTCTGCAGTTCGTAGTGAAAATCTTGCCATGTTCGCTCATCAGATTTTTGGTGAGATACAAATAGTTGACGAAGTTTTTCCGGAGACAACTTAAATCTTTTCAATAGTAAATCCTTGACGTGGTCGTAATCATTACATTTATCCGCTGGTTCTCTTGCGATCAGATGAGCAACGTCAATGGGTATCAATCCTATCAGTCTCTGTACCCAATCTGTCTTCGGCAAAAATATCAATTCTGCGTGCCGTTCAAATAAGGTGAGGTTGAAGCTGATGTCATCCTTCATATTAAACTTATGGAAAGTTTCGTGAATCAATTTATTCGGCGCTTGGACGTTTTCGGCGTTGTTCGTCGTATTGACACTCTGTTGAGCCTGTATTCGTAATTTCTCGAGTTCAAACAGTAATCGCTCAACAGTAATCGCTCTTCTCGCTTCTGTTCAATTTCTCTATCTTCTGCTTCTCGGCGTAATTTTTCTTCTTTTTCTTCTGCTTTTAGGCGTAATTTCTCTTCTTTTTCTTCTGCTTCTCGGCGTACGCGTTCCTCAGCTATGCTATCGATCAGTATTTTGACATCTTCCTCTACGTAATTTGGACTTTTCACGATCAGTTCTTTTATTCGAAGTTTAGTTGAACCCTCTTGGATACTTAACGACAATTCTGAGGCGAGTTCTATCAGGTCTTCCCTTTTCTTAGACAGAAGAAATGCCATTTCGTATAAAAATAAATCGGAGTGGTAACCCAGAGAACAAATTTAATTTAAAACTTAGTTCAATATTTCTTCAAAACTTATTCTCAATGTGAGAAATTTATTTAGTCGCACTTAAAAAAAAAAACTCTTGCTCAACCAGGAAGAAAGATAAAACGTGAACAATAAAATGCAATCTCTTACGATATTCGAATAAAACAAACAAATATTAGAAACTTCTGAAATCCGAAAATGGCACTAAAAACATATGCATAAACAACTTTTCAATTATTCACAATACCCAATTATTCATAAACAACTTTTAAAAATATATCCCGTTCTGGTTTCAAAGATCAATAAAAGAACATTATTTGAACTCATGGTTTCACACAAAATGCAAAACATCCTTTCTCAGCATTAGACTAAACAGAAGGAGAAATATAAACACCTGTCGCGACAGTTCGCCTAATGTCTGCGAGCGAGCGGAACTGATTTTTCCATTTCATTACTCAACTGTTAACATCTGATAGCAAACAAACACTCTGAGGGAAAAACTTTAGCTTTTCAATGTTCTATATCGAACAAGGCTGTATACCATAAAAATGGGTTAATTGATATCAGAAAAAGGTTAAATATTTAAATATAGACTATTCTTAATTTATAAACATGGAAAGATAAATATTAAAAAGAAATTTCGACACTTATATATTTCATACAACGTAATTGTAATATCTCTCGAATAATATGACTATGTTAATACAATCAATGTATTGGCGATTGTTCTTTGGCGTTGTTTCCTTGGCTTAATAATAAACATCACTGACCTGGCGATGGCGATTTCTCGGCGATTGTTGTGCTGTCCCTCTTTCGCTGGCGGGCTGATTTCTTTGATGAATCTGTTAGCTGTGGACTTAAAAAAATACATTAGCATAGGACGTTGGTCTGTGAGCGAAAACCGAAAAAGGTGAACCCGAAAGGAAAAAATGCTCTTAGTTAAAAATAAAATTATTTCAATCCGAAAACGGAAGTAAAAGTATAAAATTATTTAAATCGAAAACGAAAGTAAAAGTAAGGATGTTCCTAGGCAAATGCCTAATGTAAGGAAACAGGTTTTAATCCGGGCCGGGGCCCCAATTTGTAGGACGGCGTCTAGGGGTAAGTAACTTTACGGAAAGAATTATACGAAAGGAATAAAAAGATTAATATCTAAACTAACATTTTATTTACTTCTAAACACATAAAGAAAAGACATCACGCTATTTACAATTTACAAAGTTACGAGGAAGGTAAATTAAGGTTTTACTACAGAGCATGGTTCACCTGTGAGATGGGGACTCCGAAATATCCCAATTCGTTTAGCGAATTCGTTAAAAACACGACGCGAGGAAGAAGGCACGACATTACTCGTTCATGTCCGCGGGGGGGTCTGCCAGTGAGCTCCTAACGCTCTCTCCGAAAAGGTGACGTCATGCGCGCGCAAAGCTTTCCTATTGGACGCTTAAGCCCAACGGAATAAAATTCGTTCAGGTCGAAGTCTCCATCTCTCACAAATCAATTTTCTACATATATATATATATATATATATATATATATATATATATATATATATATATATATATATATGGCCTATTATTAAATATACCTGGCCTAGCATAACTAAATTTATATAAATATGGGCGTTCCTCAATATTTCCGAACATGGAGCATCTGTGTGTAATGAAAATGTCAAACGTTTCATACAATATCGTACATTTTAAATCTTTTTACGATGCATTTTGCAGGAATTCTACCAATTCTTTGACTGTGAGTGAGCTCAGCATGTTTGTGAACGCCTTAACTGTGACTTGCCACAATGCTAGACGATTCTATGGATATGATTTACTGCAGATCCTCGCCGAGCGGGTGTCCAATCCGAAGTCATCAAGTCCCGGGGCTTATTTGACTCTCTGCAACTCTAATTGGACATTGACCGAATCGGATTCCTGGAGACTGTTCAAACTACTACAGAAATATTCGAAATATCCTTTCCATTTCGGTGAGAAAACAGTAGATAGATTTTTTAGATAGTGATTGTGTTTATGATTGCAATTTATGTTTATAAACCTATCAGAATGTGTTAAAACCAAATTTATATTTTTGCCGTTTAATGCAGGGCGTTGCCATTTGGCTTCTTAGAAAATATTCTTCCTGCTCTTGATAAATGTGACAAAACGTACTTATACTTAAATATGTGTATAGTATGAGATTTCCACTGTGATTGCAATTAATTAAAGTTTTTTATCAAAATGTTAGATTTTTCATGATAAAAAAAAAGAAAATTGAATATGCTTATAGTGCTTTCCTAATTGATTTCATTAGTTTTAAACCAATCTATTATTTTCGTACTACCACGAATTTTTAAGACTTTTATCCGAAGAACCCATTTATAAAATCATAATTTAGAATATTTAATTTGGTTTTTCATGAAACTTATTTATGACTGAAATTTAAGGTTTTTTTTTATCAATTTCCCCCCTTATTATTCTTAGAAGTCCTTGTTTATGCTCAAAAAATGTAATTTCAGATGGAAACTTCTCGAATAGTGTCATGAGTAAATCTTCCATGTAAACTTAATCCATTTTTTTTTTAGAATACTAGCTTCAATAAAATAAATTAATTAAAAAATGTTTATAATTTATTCATGTTTCGATTTACCACAAAAGTAATCAGACGGAAATTAAAAAGAATCATGTACGACAAACCCATCTACTACCATAAATCAGACACAGTAGAAACTTTATTTTGCTCATTGTTTGATTTGAATCGCTAAATTAGTCACGTTTATTTATATGTCCTCGAAATCTTTGTCCGCATTTTATGAAAATTTTATGGTTTATTGTTTTTTACTGTATAAATAATAAGCCAACATTGTTAAAACTTTAATTGTAAGCTTTTTAATAGTCTATTCCCACGTGTTTATGTACAAAAGATTATGTTAGTATTTTTTTTTTGTATAAAAGATGTGCAAGCTATGACAGTGATGGCTCTCACCTGTGCTAAAAACCAGACGAAGGAATTTGCTAACATGCCTTGGGCTTCCAAGGCATATAATGAAGCAATTGAAAAATTCGTAGCTGGCCAACTCTCTGACGGCAGCTTCGGCAATGTGTACACAACAGCATTGGTTACACAGGTAATCACTTAATGTTGCATATATATAGTAAAACCTCGTTTATCCGGATCTCCGGACTATCCAGATCAGATTTTTAGATTTTTTTTAAAATTTAATATTCACATTAGATAATGATTTTTAACTATGATACCATGAACGTAACTATAAGTACGCCAAATATTCGCCTTTTAGTTTGATTCAATGTACTCTTCCTGCCCAGATTGTATAATAATTTAGAGTAATAAAGTGCTTTATGTTGAGTTGAGCTTTATGTTGAGTTAGAGTGATAAAGTGCTTTATGTTGAATACACGAGGCCCATGAATTTAACAAGCAGGCAAATAGAGTACAATGTATATTTTCTGCGTCATATCGCCCCAGAAATGTCATTCAAGAAGAGAAAGAAAGTTTTTTAACCCCAGACTGATTGCAAATTTCAATATCCTACAGCTCGAAATCTGAAACTTTATGTAAGTTGAATCAGTAACCAACACACACACAAGTATATAAATTAATAAATAAATAAATAATTAAATATTAAAAATAGTGTTTAAAAGAGTATTATAAAGATTGAACTTAATATATAACACCTTCGCGCGTGTTTAAAATTTGCAACCGAATTTTTAAAGTTTTTTATATTATATTTATAACATTTACAGCATTATTTCTATGTCAAAAGATGGGAAAATGTTTATGGGGAAGATTTCATGTGTAACCCTGTTAAATCTAAAAACTGTAAATTATTTATTTGCAGTGTTACCAGAGACATATTTTCTCTCAGTAAATAAGCAAATAACTTGTTTTTATTTATTTTTAAAACAGTGTTTGCAGCTACGTCTGCTAACATTGTGATAGGTATTCATTCATCTGAACTATGCCAGCTATGTGAAAAAGAATCCTTTTGGATGATATCCCTAACGATTTATTAATTAGAAAAGACTAAATATTACTGTAATGAGCACTGTATTCACATTCACTTCTGTGTTCTTTACAAAGCATGATATTTTACTGAAATTTTTAGAGGCGATTGAGTTTTTTCACAATTTAATTTTTTCAAAGGCTCTCATTGGAAGTGGGCAAGAAAACAATGAACGATGGAACGTGACGTCCACGGTGCAGTATTTAATGAAGCAACTCAACTCTTCATCCGTAGATTTTCTGTCAGCATACTTAGCTTTGCCTATTTTCAGTGGCAAAAGCCTCGTGGACATAAAAAGCGTAAACTGTGGAAATTCTTCTAGAAAACAAGACGAAGGTAAGATACAATTTAATTGCACTGTTACAGTTTTATTTGATGTGTGCACATTAGGGTGGTCCAAAAAAATTAACTTTCGAAATATATTACTCCACAAGGTTTATTTTATTATTTTACATGTAAATAATGCGCACAATTTTTTTTCTCCAAAATAATAATATTTACAGGTCGCTCAAGCTCAAACTTTAAAAGTTCACATTAACAAAAATTTCTTGGAAATCGTGGGAAAGCTCTTTTGGTGGTTTGTTACTAGACGAAGCAGGGATTGTTTTTGTTCTTCGTCGTTTGTAAGGGTTTCATTATGTTTTTATATTAGACTTATAGCTCTTTCAGCATTGTCCTTTACAACTTTCATTTTTAAGCACTTTTCTCGAAAGTCACAAAAGCAAGGATCACTTTCCCACTGAGATGGTGATTTTTCTATGAAAGCTTGTGATCTAATTTTACCTCCTTTAACCATGGCATCAAAGAATTGTTTTGTTTCTTCAGTCACAAGTTCTTCGATCTTTACATTTTGCTCTTCATTTTTTAGTTCCAGTCGATAATCACGGGTAGGTTTTGGTGTACGATCAAGATTTTGTATCATTTTCATTTTTATATCAATGCTGACTCTGTTATCGAAAAAAGCTAATGCTACTAAGTGCTCAAATAAATACCATAGGTGTCTGGAAAATGACGATAATGCTATATTTTCTACAAAAGGATTTGGATATTTCTTCAGGTCATTTAAAAACTGAATATCATTGTAAGGGGCCTTAATAGAATGCGATGCTTCATTCTAATATTTAATATATATTAGGCTCACAAAAAGGCACAATTTTGTAATTTTACCAGATTCTTCAGATGACAGCTTAAATTGTTCTCGAAAAAGGAATATTTTTAGTGCATAAATACCTTTAGCCATCCATCGAGCGTGATGTGTGGGTCCAGGAGCGCGAAACGACTGATTATTATTGTCTCCTCCAAGAAAAATTTATGACAATTGCATAAACTCTTTATAGTCATCCCTTATAGCTGAAGATTTAAGTGCTTTTGGTAGAAATGTTAACATATATTCTCTCAGTTTAGTAAAGTTTACATTGTCAAATAGTTCCTTATTTGCTGGATTATAAGCAGATTTATCTATTTCCGGCCATAAATTCTTAAAACGCTTAAATATTACAGTTTATGGACCTTCAGATGGGCCGAATATAACAGAAAACACACTGGATAGTACAACTCCATTATATGGTGACGACATGCAACCCAAATAAGATCTGTCCCTAAATATTTTTTTTAATTCTGATGCATGCACCTTTGTGTAAACCGGTATTAGCGGCTGTGGTATCAAACACCAGTCCTTTAATTTGAGATATAATATTCCATTTCTGAACTGTCTCAATACATGCTTTTACTTGTAATTCTCCAGTTCCTCTTTCAATATTCGGAATTCCGGGGAGCTTCTCTTGACCATTGACTGAAACAATAACGGCAACTCGATCAACTTTTGTTTTTGATTCATCAATATCTGCTAAAATGTTATCATCCCAGTGTAATAATACAGGTTCATCTAGAGAATTTTTTTCAGTTTCTGCAGATTGTTGCCTCCCTTTTCTTTTATGCCTCCTTAATCAGCTTCGAGAAAGGGTTTTTGGAGAAATATCGTTCCCAAGTGCACGTGCAACAGCTCCAGCCACGAATACAGCTTTCCGATCAGAAATATTAACATGATCTAGTGCACCTACAACTTCAGGAGACTTAAATATATTTTTTACGTATTTCTTTTCAGCAGCTTCGGGAACTGTAGTTGTAGTATTGAGATTGGATTGGGATGTAGATGACAACGGCAGGTACTCTTCTTCATTTTCAAATTCTATGGAATGGGAAGTTTCTGAGTCTGATAATTCTGACATGGTTTTTTCTACCCTAATTTGCAATTTTGCTTCTTTCTTCATATCGTTCTTGCGTGAAGAATGTATTATCTTCCCGTTTTCTGTTTCTTATTTCTTTTTGTGTAGTTTTCAAGTCAACTCCACTCATAGAACAACAAAAAACATCTTCCTTCTGCTTTTGAACGAATTCGCTATCTTCCATGTTGCTGTGTTCTACGTTCTTTGAAAATACAAATGTTAAGCTACCTCTTAATATCATCCGATTGGCCTGAAATTTTATTTACATACATTTTGAATACAGAGAAACAAAATTCGGCTTGCGGAAAGAAGATTCTTACACTTTTATTTTTTAACATTATGTCATGGACCACCCTAGTGCACAATATGCATCTCTTGCTCTACGTTTGAATAGTCCACGCAAAATCTGAAAGATGGCGCAACTACACTGAATGTTTCACAGTGTTCACATTTAGTATGCTTCAAAGATACTTATGTCAAATTGTAAACGAATTCGACTTTGTCTATGATTGATAACCATTTTAGTCGGTTAACTCTTGTTACTGTTCCCACAATGGTGAAAAGCGAGTTCCGCTTGTTGATAAAACATTACTTTATACGAAGCACAGCCACCGTCAGAAGCTAAATCAAAGCTTGATATGTATTTTGGCCAATCGGCACCTTCTCTTTGAATGATTTGCTAGGGGTTTGTTGATTTTCGTTGCAGCCGAATGAACACAAGTGACGCTGAATGTTCTAGTCTCCTTGTCGAGGTATCTTCGATAGGAATTATTGAAAAAATCCCTTAAAAGGTTATGAAGGACAAATTAGAAGTGTGTGAGATTTCTGAGACTGTTGGCGATAACTGTAACGAACCCCAGAATGCATACATAATAATTTTCATGAATATTTGAATATTAGAAGGCAGTTCGCAAGGTGGATGCCACGTTAACTATTTGTCCGTTAGAGTACGAACAAGTGAATACTTCGAAGAAGAATTTTGAGTTGTTTAAAAAGAAAATTCAGTTGAATTTTTCCATTCTTTGTAACATTTGATGAATTGTGGGCACATTTTCAGCCGAAAACGAAAGTACAGTCAAAACAGTGCGTTGAATCAGGTGAACATGCACCAAAGAAACTGAAAACGTTTCCAACAGGAAGAAAGGTTATGGACCCAGTTTTTTGGGGGGACGCCTATGGTATAATCTCAATTGATTGCTTGGAAAAGGGCAAAACAATCCGCGGACACTGCTGTGAATCTTTACTGATAATTTAAATCAGTGGTTACTAACCGGCGTGCCGGGAAAATCACGAAGTAAGTAGTAGTGAAGAAAGGATGGTGTCATCGTTTCAAAACGACAGCGAATTTTATAAAATTGGAAAAAAAAAATTTTTGTTCAAATTCTAAAAATTTCTATATTGTACCCTGTTTTCTGAAGTTTCGAGTATCAGAAAATGCCTATTCTGCTTAAAAATCCATAATACGTATTCTGTGACGCAAAGTCACAGCATCACGGCCATTTTAAAGCTAGTAGAGCAAGCTTAAAGAGGCTTTTGTGTTTACATTGCATTTGGTATTGTTCTTATTTGTAACTTTTTATAAAAGTTGTTTATAGAAAGTTGTTATACACACATAGTTTGTTTATTCAGAGAATAAAACTCATTTTTGCCTCTAAAAGGGCTGGTTTGGAATAACTACTGAAGGTATTGGTGAAACAAGGACTTATTTTGCTTAATGGGACAAGTCTTATATTATGGAAGGAATAAAAAAGTTTGACAATCGTTGTTTCAAATCTATCGACCTTAGGTAAGTTTATGTACAATATTAAATGAATGCTCGTTCAAGAAAAGTCGTTTTCATTATTTCCAAATGGATTTATTAAACGGCCCTTAAATATACTTGAATTACTCTTGGTTAAATCTAGAAGAAACCTACATAATTTTTTTAAATACAAATTCATAATGTCACTATATAGTCTTACATTTTGAACAAATTGTTCGAAAAAGTTTAGTTTACAAAATCTGTCGCTATATTTTTTTAGAATCATTGCAAATAAATTTGATAAAATGATGCGTAATTACTTCTATTACCCGACAGATGGCAGTAATGAATTTTGTAATATATTCATTCGTTTTAATTATGGTTGACGTTAAAAATAATGCAAGTGATACAAAATAAAATTAAGAAATGTCTATAATTCGGTGAGAGTTTAATGAAATTGACTGTTTCTGTTCATTTCAAAGTTAGCGTATCCTTATTATGATTTCACTATTGTGTGCCGTTACTTCTGTAATGGATAAAAAATATATGGTAAATGATTGACAGCATGTAAACAATTCCTCTCACATCAGAAAAGCTTAATTTTTATTCTTTAGCTGTTTTAATGCTTTTTTTTCACTGCAGATAATGAAATTTCTGAGGTTACAGACAAACTCGGTGGAAAGACACTCATCCAGTACTCCCTCTATGTTGGAGACCAGAAAGATATCATTCACACTATCTTCTTACGGATGCCAGAGAACAGCTCTGCCTACGACGTGATGCGAGTCGCACAAGTGGCAGACCCCAAATACAAGTAAGCTCTCTGTAAAAGAGTTTTTCCAAGTTTAGACACGTTTGCAAATACTTACACCTCCAGCGTACATAGGAACCTTTGACATAGGTTCCGCTCTTATTATGGGGTGCTCGACAAAGCACAGATGATAAATCTACTAGAGGGAAAACAATTCTAATTCTTTAAATTCTTACTGGTAAGTGACAAACTGCAGTTTTCTAACCCACAGCAAAAAAACTATCGTCTATCTCAAGTTGCTTTGCAAAATTTAGTGCTTGAAGATAAAACCAATTTTTTTTTCTCCATCACTTTCCTTTGACACTGGTAAAAATTTAATGATTTTCTGAATTTGAATTGCTTTTCCTTACAGTCTACATCTGGGCAATTTCTTGACGAGGAACCGATTCCCTGCGTTGTTGTTATACAGGGTCATCGAAAAAGGTTGGACACATTTCGAAAGCTCATAATTCTAAAATAAATTGAGCAAACGCAATAAAATTCTTTTTAAGCAACTTGGCAAGTGTCCAAGATTTCTAAATGTAGTTGGTACGCAACCGTGACGTTGAACGTTGCGCAAAGCGATGTGAGATGGAAGAGGTCGTCGGTCGGCTTTCCATCAGTGCACAGGTAACCGTTCAGGAAAAAGCTCAAGCGGTGTTTTTTGCGATAAACACGACGGTAATTTCACTGAACTGTTTTAACAGACTTGTACTACGCTAACCACAACACACATTGAGCTTTCTCATGAACGGTCGCCATTGCACTGACGGAAAACCGAACGAAGACCTCTTCCACCTTGCGTCGCTTCTGTGCAACGTTCAACGTCACGGTTGCGTACCGGTTACATTTAGAAATCTTGGACACTTGCCAAGTTGTTTGAAAAGAATATTATTGCGTTTGCTCAATTTATTTTGAATTATGAGCTTTCTAAATGTGTTCAACCTTTTTCGATGACCCTGTATATAAAACCTACATCTTGTCCGTTACCCACTAAAGGAGATTTGTGTGTGTGTGGATATGTAAATGTGTGAGATGGTGTGGTCAGTGCATTTGCCCAGTCTAGAAGAACGAGATCGGATTTTATCAAACAGTGGATACAAAGACTCAGTTTAATTTACTCTCACGGTTACATGTCATTCTAATGCCCTCATTCGGTATTCTTCTATTATCACAACACTTGAAACATGAATCTAAATGTTTTTCTATTTTTAGATTCCTCTACAGAGATGTTTCTGGCCATATGTATGTGTACGGAATAGCTGGCATCACAAACGACCCTGAGGCAGGGAAGTTTTGGTTGATATATACCGGAGATAATTACTTCAACGGAACCGTCAAACACCATACAGAAAGTGAGTACAATGCTAACAGACTATCCATTCAGTTCTAGACCACCAGACGTTGTGAGTCTCATAAATAAAAAAACCAAAGACTTTAAAAATCTCATTCATTGTGCTACCAACTGAAAGTCAATCAATAATGTGTAAAGGGTGTTTTTCTCATTTCGTTTCTGTATCTAAAAATTTCAAAACTCAAAACATATTTTTTTGTTTGAGATGATAAAGGAGTAAAATTTTGTTTCGTATCCCATTTCGTTTAATTTTTTTTTACAGTAAAGCTATAAATGAAAATATTGTTGAATATAAACTCAGCATGCGTAATTTTTTGTACGTAGTAACATGATGCATAGTTTATCAGGTTTTAATATAATTTTAAAGGACATTTGAAACGTAAAAGCTTAATTTTATATACCTTTATTAGGATTTTTTTAGGGTACATAGAGAAAATTCTAATGATCGCCATCTTCTACAGAATATTATTAAAAGGGTTAAACACTTATATCGGTAGAGTTATATGAGTAATGAAACTTGAAAGAAATATTGATAAAAATTCGGAAATAATTCATAAAGAATTATTTTTTTTTTTATTTTAGTGTGAGACACAATTTATTAATAATGCATGTATATCCATTCGTGTACATTATCTCTATTTTGTTTGAATTTAACATTTATTGCCCCTTTAATTGGTTGAAAATTTCATTAGTAACAGACCCTAAGCCTCATCATCAGTATCACTAACTGATATAACAAGAATCTACATTCTTTGAGAAACATCTCATTTCTCTGGTGATAATCCCTAATAAATGTTTCTGGATTTACTGCCTATTGTAAAGAGAGAGGTGTTTCTTGCACTGGAGTTCGAATTATCCGAGAGTAGACAATCTTCATCGTGTAAACAAAATTAGAAATTTAGATTAACCGAAAGGATGTCAACATGATTCGCAATAAAAAATATAAGACAGACTTTATCTAAAATGTAAAGAGCAAACTCTGTGAAAGTTTTTCAACTAAAAGCCCCGTATAAAACACAGCATAAGTTCATTCAAAATCTCTTAATAATTTCTGTTATATACAGGGCCTTTATTTATTTTTTTGAGCTCCAGCTTTAAATCAAATAGAGGTGCATGAGCATGAATAATCTTAAGTTCAGTGTATTCGTAAAACTTTTCGAATTAATCAGCAATTTCTTTTTCTAGGTCCTGATAAATTCATCTTAGAAGACGAAGCACACTTAATTATGTGGTACAAGACAGCAGATATCTAAAAGATGGAGTAAAATCATAATTAGCCTGTGCGGAAAAATTTCATAGCAAGCAACTCAAGGAGCATCCCTAACAGAATATAATTTCATTCCTGATGTTGCATTTGTCTTTCAATTTTTCATCTAAAATTTAGTAAAAATATGTATACAAGATATTTTGTACCTGTGAAATTATTATGGATAAAAAATTTTTATAGTGAATTTGGATTCTTCGGGAATAATAAAGAATTTTTAGATCTTTGATATCTAATAATTTTTAATTTTTAAATTTAACTCCACCCTTGGTACAATTTTAGGTATCGTATGGGAAAATTTTCTCCTTTGTTTATCGATTTGCATTCACACATTTTTGAAAGACATTTGGTAAATCCTTTTGGCCGAAGTTGTTTTGCATGTGGCTTCAATTTTTTTCCTTTTATAGCTATTTTTTTAATGATTATCTGTTGTTTTATTTTAGAATGCAATTTTCACTTTTTACTTCAGGAAGTGGAAAAGGAATTAACAATATTTATATTATTTAGTGTACAATTTACCAAAAAAAATTTTTGGATAACAAACAAATCAAAGCTATCAGTCAAAGAGAAGCGATAACAGATGATCAAGTTTGTGAGCCACAACATCTGGTTAATCAGATTGTCAAGAAGTAGAAAATTATCAAACTGTGACAAAATTAATTGGTTCTCCTTAAGCCATTAGTATTTCTTTCACTAGCAGTTTAATCTCTTATCGAAAAGGAAATTTCAAGGACGAAATAATGTGCATCAGAAATGTAAAGGGTAAATTAAAAAGTTTACAAGCTCTCAGTAATGGGTATTCAAATTATACATGATTATTTGAAATTCCAGTGACCCGGCCAGTTTCATTTGATGCATACGTGACAGTTTTCAACTATTATCTATTTTAAAGTTTCACTTCTTTGCAAGAAAGAAAAAATTCAAATTTAAATTATGCAATGCCCTCAAAGTTGATAATATATTACATCTCCAGCTAGATTTCATTTGGTATATTCTTTTACAATAACTTTCAGATTTCTTTCAAAAAATGTAATTTACATATCTGTATTTTTATTCATACTTGATAATGCATAATTCTTTGATGGAAAAATGTTATATTTTACACTAATTTTTATTTTATTAATTTAAAAATTAAATATTTTCATAAACATAGTTATTTTTCTGACGGTATCCTATGACATTTCAAATTGTTATCATGTTTTTGTTTAAATTATTTTGACATTTTTTTTTACTAAAATGCTATTAATAGTGGTAATATTTACACATAAGTCATCTTTATTTGTTACTCTTTATCCTTTATTAATTTCTAAAAGTTGCTACATCACATATCTTGATCGATTATTTTCATCATTAATCAGCAAAGCTGCGGGTTTACATTTCGAGAATGTAAACAGATGTAATTACAATTTATTTAGTTATAAAATTTGGATAAGTTTCTCCAGTAACACCTGGAGAAATTCGCTTTAATACGAGAACTTTTAGTAAATATGTAGTCGAAACTTAAGATATTACATTAAGTTCTCCGGCGTTCTGCACTACACAGCCGACCCTTTGGTACGATGCGCTTGTATCAGTGTTACCAATCCTTTGTATTTGTTTTCCATTTTTGCCTGCAATTGCGCTTTTTTTTCCTTCATCGAGTGTTACCTCTACTAGAGCATTTTTAGCGCCTTGCTTTTAAAATCTGTACTTCATTCACCTCCGTCTGCTCTGTGAGTCAGATCGGGTCGGCCCTTTGGGTGTGGGGTATGGGCATCCTGTCTGGATTAGTACTTGGAGTGACCACCAGCTGAGGTCTGTTTCTCACCGGCAGGAATAAAACCTGGAAGGTCATAGTTTTAATGTCGGGTACAGTCTGGTGCATTTGCGAATTTGTTTGCTAATGGTGTAAATACACTAGTTATCACAAATTAAGCAAAAATCACAAAAAGAGGGATAACACGTTCAAAACTAGGTCAATCTGTTTAAAATTTTAATATGTTGTTAAGTAAAAGGTGCTGAACAATACATTATGCAAACTTGCATAATGTAGCACTATTTTGCTGCATTATGCAAAATAGTGGCGCTGCAGTCGGAATACGTCATTTGCGAGGAGCATAAATATGCATGTCTCAGAGCAAGGCAGCAATTGTATCTGCGAGGCTGAGATTAGACATCTGGCATAGCCAAATTGTAACAATGAACTCCAGGCATCATTTGACCGAAAACTGCGATGGAGAGCTATTGGGAGACTAGAGGCAGGACAAAGTCAGGCAGAAGTGGCCAGATGGCTAAATGGGAGTCCGTCTGCGGTTCATAGACTTTGGCAACAATTTCTAACCACGGATTCGGCATCCAGGACGTTCAGCCAAGGACGGCCATACGCTACGACGAGTGTCGATAACCGATATTTGTCATTATGCGCACGGAGGAATAGAACCGCAACTCCGTCTGCAGATTCTCCCTCGCTGCAAGCTCTGGAAGTTTGGTATTTACGTCAACCGTGCGTACAAGGCCTCACGAAGGTGATATTTTTGCGAGGCGACCAGCCATTTACGTCCCGCTCACGTCACGCCATAGGCGGGACCATTTGCAATAGGCACGTCAACATGTCCACAGGACGCGTAATCAATGGAGGGCTGTTCCCTTTACGCATGAGTCCAGGTTTAGCCTCCAAAGCGATAGTAGGCGGATTTTGATTTGGAGAGAACCTGGAACTCCTTTTCTTCCATCACACCTCCGTGAAAGAGATGCATTCGGATCAGGCAGTGTCTGTGTTTGAGGTGGTATGTCTTTTGGTGGGCGCACAGACATCCATGTCTTTCCCCGTGGAAATGTGAATGCTTACACCTATAGAGATGACATCGTTGATGCTTATGTGAGCCTTTATGCAGGGCAATAGGTGATGCTTTCGTGCTACAGGACGATAACGAGAGACCGCACAGGGCTCGCATCGTGGATGCTTATCTTGAGCAGGAAATAATTCAGCGCATGGCGTGGCCAGCTCGATCACTGGACCTGAATCCGATCGGAAATGTTTGGGACGCTTTAGGACGACGTATAGCTGCTCTCAATTCTCCTCCTAGGACCCACGCTTTCAACTGATTTGCAAAAGCAATGGCTCTCACTTCCTACCGAACTCATAGACCGCATAATTGACAGCATCACACATCGCTGTATGTGCTGTATTGCTTCTCGGGGGATCATACGCCATATTAAAGGTACTTTTCCTATACCAAACTGACACATTCAATTTGTTCATTGTATACATATGCTAGTTTCTATAACACCATAATTATCTCGCGATTTCTTTTTATGCTATTTTATACCTACCTATGTGTTGTATAATTTTTATAAGTTTCATTAAATTCTAGTCGTATCTTTTTGAGTAATCGCTATTTTAGTGACTTTTCCTTAATTTTTGATAACCAGTGTAGATATTGCAAAATATTTTTTTATTAAGCATGAATATGCTATAGATAAAATTCAAAACTGAAAATTTAAGTGAAAATATCCAGGGTATAACTCTTTTAAATGATTTGAAAATTTCTACTGCCCTGGAAATGCAGTAACAAATCTGATGAGAATAAAACCAATATTTCAATAACTACAACAGAATATCTGAATTAAGCAGTTAGAGAACCAAAGTTATTGATTGTTGGCTATGAACCCTATAGTTGGGTAAACTGTCTATCCTTAACCTTCCTAACTATAGCAATGTATTTAATTTTCAACGGGGAAAGTATTTTTCCCGGAGTAAATTAAGCCAATTGTTGGACAACAATATATTGGTTACTTTATTATGACTGCACCATAGAGACCATTTAGTGAAATAACACATCTCACTAAATGGGGATAGCATAGGAAAGTCCAGACCTCGGCAAGAATTTGAACCTAACCTTAATCTGTGGAAACTTATGATGCCAACTACAATGTGATGTCGGCGACCAAAAAGTAAAATAAAATTTCCAACAGCACGTGGTGTTCCCAGGTGGACTTCCTCTCATGTACTAGCCGTGCTCGATGCTTGCCTTCTTTCCCACGGAAAATAATTTTTTGGCTTTGTATATGTACAATATTCTGAGCAAGAGGCACCATTCGAAAATTTTCTTAAACAATTCGTAGTCCTGAAGTGATGGCACATCCAAATTTGTACCGAAAATATATCCTGGGGAAGGAGGCCCGAAATTCTCTCCGAATCCTCGCAGAGTTTGGGGGAAACGATGAGCTCGTGTCATGGGTCCCCCAGCTTCTGCAAATTCAGCTAAGAACACCGTTTAAACATTCTCTTAAATATCTTTTACCACTCTAGAAGTACTTATATAGGAATTTCTTCCGAAGGTAAAATCCAGAGGGCACAAGCCCCAAAATAACGGAAAAACATTGGCTTCGTTCCGGCTGAAAACAATTTTTTGGCTCTGTATATACACAAGGTCTCCGTAATTAAACTTCCCTACTTTAAAGTTGTCTACAGTTGAAACTATTGTTCAGAAAGTTATGAAATTTTGTGTAGGACATATTGAAGGGATGGGAATTTGTTTGAGAGAATAAAAAAATTAGTTCAAAATTTCACCACCAGAGGGAGTTTTTGATGAATTACACATTCAGTCACCATTTACTATAGTTAAAAAATTTATTACAACAATACATGTTGAACATGACGGCCATCATTTTCAGATACCATTTGAAATCGTAAGATAACATGTTATACAGTTGACCGCAGTGTGCCCGGGGAAATGCTGAGAACATGTCGTGAAATGCTGTTTTTTATATCGGGTACAGTTCTTGGTTTATCAAGACTGACTAGATATTTCACATGCCACCAAAACCAAAAGTCGCATGGGTTGAGGTCTGGGGATCGGTAAGGGCATACATTCGGAAAGTGGTGGCTTATGACACGTTCATGTGTAAAGTGATTTTTGAGAACGTTCTTAACACGAAGGCTAATGTGTGGAGTGACGTGATTGCAGAGCATGACTGAACCTGTAGGACTTAATTTCTCGAAGAAATACGGGCCGAGAATAAAAAATGCAGAAAATCCACACCACACGGTTACTTTCGGTGAATGCATCGGAACATCTACGATTAAACGCTGATTTTTTGGTTCCCAAATTCGGCAGCTGTGAGTATTCACCGAACCGTCCAAATAAAAGTGTGCTTCGTCTGTCCAGAGGATATTCCAAGGCCATTCTGCATCAACCTCAAAGCGAGGAAAACACTGAAGTCAGAACCGCTATCGCGTCTACGGATAATACCGCAGGATATTCCGCATGACCTTCTGGACAGTTCAACGAGGCAGATCCAATGCTTCTGCCACACGACGGACACTGGTACTAGCCTGTTCGTTGGAAGCTTTATCCTTTTCCACCTGAAGCGCAACCTTCTCTACAGTTTCTGCGGAAACAGGTTTCCATCCTCTTCCAGAATGAATGTTAAAAGAACCAGTTTCTTCAAATTTGGCCACCATTAATCGAAGACCTTTAACAGTCAATGGACCTTTTCCTATCCCCTTTAAAAATCCAAAATTTTCGTACAGTAAATAGTGCTGAATTATCGTTTTGGTAGAAAAATTTTACTAAAAAGTTCGATCTGGTAATCGAAACGATGACATTCTGATTAGCAATAGCAAGCACGCTGAAAACAAAGTCTCCATGAAAGTTTCTAGGTTTTATAACAGCTTCTGCTCTACGTCGACAAAAATTAATTTGCATATTTGTTTCTTCTTCTTTCCTTCAATGTTTTGTCTGAGAATCAGTTATCAAACAAGTTTCCGATCGATTTTTCAATCACGTTAAAGATTGTAAAATTTAATGTGTATGAGTTATTGTGTTAGGGTGACCTATGTATAAAAAGATGGTCAAATCTTAAGTAAAGAACCAGTCGTAAATGTGTAAATCATCAAAAACGCCGTCTGGTGGGGAAATTTTGAACTAATTTTTCTATTCGCACAAACAAATTCCCATCCTCTCAATATGTCCTACACAAAATTTCATAACTTTCGGAACTATAGTTTCGACTGTTGACAACTTTAAAGAAGGGAAGTTTAATTATGGACACCCTGTATATATATATATATATATATATATATATATATATATATATATATATATATATATATATATATTGCAACATATTCCGGTGCTTGGTGTCAAAGTTGACACTCTAGGTAGAGACACACAGGTTATGTATATTGATCAGACAGCTAATTAATTAGAACTTCGTTACACTTAATAACAATTTATATTGAGTATTCAGGATTAAAGTATTTCACGATTAGGTCGTGTTCTGGAACATCTATTACACTAAGATGGTCGACTTGCGGTCAACGACAATTAATTGTCGTTGACCGCAAGTCTGCGACCGCACGTTGAGGATAGTTCACTCTGCTGGCTAGATGCACTGTCGCTGCAGGTCGTCGGTCAGGCCTTCAGAGAATTAGGCTCTAACGCAGAAGTAGCATTATTGTGGGAAACGGATTCCGCTCTTCGGAATCGGTTGGATTGAGGCAAAACTCGAACTCCAACCGTAATCGGTTGATCTGTCCTAGAGTAGTGGACTGCTCGTCCCACACACTGTCACTAAAGAAGGTAGCTGCTTCAAAACTAAGGAAGAATTAAGCTTTGATCTTTCAACGACCCTTCTCAGCGAGAAAGAGGTCTTCACACTTCAGAGGTCTGAACCTCAGAATCAGAATCGGGATCAGCCTAGGATCTGGATCAGATCCAGCATCAAAATCAGTCTCCGACTCTCCGACCTCTCTAAAAATCTCCTTCGCCTTTTAAAACCTTTTTCCATGGCGGGATCTTTAACATCCCCACTCCTTGAATCTGGGCTCTGATTGGCCCTTCCTTTTGGCCCGTGTGCAAAACGATTCCTGTTTTCATATCGTAATCGCAGCAGTGTATCATTACTGCTTCTCGTCAAGAGGCGGATCGCCTTTGTACTTTAATGTCCAACCACCTAGACATCGTGGCGACTCGCTATTGTACGTCGCTCCTCACCTGCGAGTCGAACGGCTGATTCTTTTGTACTCCACCCTTCGCTTGGGGGAAAATATTGCATCCCCGAACTTCGCCGGTGGACTTACTCTGTTTCCAGCCGCAGTTAATAATTTTCTGGGTCTTAAGGAGGGAAAATGTCACTATATATATATATATATATATATATATATATATATATATATATACAACCACCAATATAGAGGCTGTAGCGTATTAAACGAGGTAGTTATCGAACAACCAAAGCCATAGCCAATTAATTTAAAAAGAACAAATTTATTTCTAAATCAGATGAAGAAAATGGTGTGGTGTCCAAAAGTATGGCAAATTTGAGAAATCTAACATTTTTTCTAGAATAACCCCGAAAAAAGAGTATTTTTTCAATGCAACTGATATTTTTTAATGTCATATGTTAAATTAGTTTAAAGACAAGATATGATTAAATTATTGAAAAAATAATAATTATTTAATTTTATAAAAAAATAGCATACAAAAAATGTACAGGTTATCAGAAATCGGCACCCATTTTAGTTCCCCGAAATAAAATGAAATAAATAAACAATTTCAAGTTCTTTTGAGCAGGAAAGATAATAAATGAGTGCAATTGAACCGAAAAGCATTCAATATGTTGTTGGGCCGCCTCTGGCTTTGATCACAACAGCCACTCTTTTAGGCATGGAATCCACAAGGTTTTGCAACACTAGGTTTTGCATGAGTCCAGACTGCCTGGTTCGTACAGCAAAACACACAGAAAGCCAAATGGTGTGGGGCTGCATATCATATAAGTCAAATGGACGACTCCATTTTGTACAGGGAATTATGAAGAGTGGCCAGTATATTAGTGTGCTGAAGGATCGATTCCTTCCTAGTGCTCATGACATGTTCGAAGGCAGAAATGGGTATTTCATCAACACCTAGCACCCTGCAATACACCGAAAAAGGCAAGAAAAACTTTGAAATTAAATTAAATTTCATTAGAGTTCAATTCTGAACTCTAAATTGAAACATTTCTTATTTTAGGTTAAAGCTGAATTTACAAAACATGGTATTAATGTTCTCCCATGGCCAGGAAACTCGCCAGATTTAAATTCTGCTGAGAATTTAAGGAGTATAATTGGAAGGAAAGTATCTGAAAATCATCCCAGAACCAAACGAGAGATTCAGGAAACAATAATTAAAATTTGGAACCATGAAATACCGAAAGAAGTGTTGCAAAATCTTGTGGATTCCATGCCTAAAAGAGTGGCTGTTGTGATCAAAGCCAGAGGCGGCCCAACAAAATATTGAATTATTTCCGGTTCAATTGCAGTCATTCATTATCTTTTCTGCTCAGAAGAATTTGAAATTGTTTATTTGTTTCATTTTATTTCGGGGAACCAAAATGGGTGCCGATTTCTGATAA
>OU015496.1:79882316-80064816 GCA_907164885.2 Dolomedes plantarius
CATATTTCAAAATGGAAACACGAGATTAGATCGTAATAGAGTTTTAAATTTTTGTGGCTTTAAATATAAAGTTGGAGATAAAGAGTTTTTAGCTAAAGTGAATGAAATTTCAGAACAGTTTAAGTTAGCGGAATTGATTAAGATTTGCGATATTTTAAATATTTCGGGAGAAGGTGAAAAGGAGGAAATTACTAAACATATTATTTCGTGCTTATCTAATTTCGAATTTCTTAAAAATTCGATAATTGCAGAGGACATTTCGGAAGACGAAATTAGTCTCGAAACAGAACATGCTGAATTTCAGTCCGGATCCACAAATAAAGTCAATAATGAAAATAGTACTCAAACCGAAACAGGTGGGGTACAATTTACAGATACTACCGCAAATACTACTCAAACCGAAAACTTATAAGTAATAACGAAAATGATACCCAAACCGAAAGGTTTGGAGTCAAAATGAAAAATAATACAAGTAGAGAACATGAAATCAAAAGCAGTAATGACGAGGAAAACAGTTATTCTAAAATCGAAAATGTCTTTAAAAATTCAAAATTGTCAAACATGGGAGAAACAAAAATTATGGTAAACTTCTCTGACATTGAGGCAGTGATTCCTCTCTTTAAGGGAGAAAAACATGAAAATATAGTACAATGGCTTGAAACTTTTGAAAATCATGCTGCATTATTCTCCTTATCTGAGTTTCATAAATTTTTATTCGCAAAACGTTGTCTTAGGGGAAACGCACTTCTGTTCATTCGTAGTGAAACTTCAGTCAATTCTTTTGACAAACTAAAGAAATTATTAATTGAAGAGTTTAAAGTAACATAAAATTCGGCGGAAATACATGACATCCTACAAAAACGTAAAATAAAATATAATGAGTCAATGCAAGAATATTTTTTAACCATGAAACAAATTGCTAATCAAAGTAATATAGACGAAGGTGCTTTAATCACTTACATCATTAACGGGATTAATGACACTACACAGAACAAAGCCATTTTATATGGATGTGAGAATTTAGTTGAGTTTAAAAATAAATTGAAAATTTGCGAACAAATTCGCAAAGACATGGACAAAGTAAAGTACCGTTCCATCGGGTACCCTATACGAATGGAAAGACAGAAAAACTTAAACCGGAAATCCGTTGTTTTATTTGTCAACAGCTAGGACACAAATCTTTCCAATGTAGTAAGAACAAGAAAATTACACCACGAATGTATAATAATTCAAAACCAGCAAAGGCTCAAACGACGCATGCGGTACAAAAGTTGCCCCCAACCCCTGTAAGTTTTGCGCAAACATAGGGATCATGAATTCTTATCATTGGGGATTCTCTTGCATCAATAGACCATCTACGTCTGAAATTGCAGCGCCTAAGCCACAACCCGAAAAGTGACAATTAATAGTATCCGGATACACAAAAAACAAAACGTACGTACATAATAAAAGAAAAACAAACAATGAAAATAACTCGAGTTCAAATAATAAGATATGGTTAAATATTGATACTGGAAGTTCGGTGAATATAATTCCTAGTAAAATTGTTGAAAAATTAAATGTTCCCATTAGAGAAAATAAAGTGATAAACGTGAAACAAACAAAAGGGCTAATACAGCTTCACAAAACATGCAATCTCTACCTTAAAATTGGTAATATTGTTAAATCGGCAGAGTTTTCATACTTGACACCGATTTACCATATGCCCTCTTAGGTTTAAAGAGTTGTGTTGATTTTCGTTTGGTAATTAATTGTGCGAACCAAATTGTTGAGCAGGATGGGAGAAAACGGATCACTTTCTCTAGTTCTGAATGCAGCGATTTGTCTTTGCATATCGTGCCCGAAAATCATGTTGAGCTAAATGTTAATAACGTTAAAGACAAAAAGGAAGTAAAGACAAAGTCTAAAAATAAAAACGTTTTAACATTTTCGAATGTTTCCGAGATGGATTCTGGTAATGGGTGCACACATTATCAGAGTACAGTCGAGGAAAAAACGAAAATGAGTGAAAATGTAGGAAGTTCCGAAATAAAAGAACTTTTAGAGGAATATAAAGACATATTTGCGAAAAATAAGTATGACGTGGGATCAGTAAGAATAGAACCCCAAAGAGTGATATTGACTTCCGATTTGCCAGTTTCGTTACGCGCATATAAAACTTCACCAAAACAACAAGAAGAAATTGATACTCAAATTGAAGAGTTATTAAAAGCCAATATCATAAAAGAAAGTTCGTCTCCGTTTTCGGCACCAGTAACACTTGTTTATAAAAAAGATGAAAACAAAAAGAATAGGTTATGTATTGATTTCAGGAAATTAAATCAGGTGACGAAGTCGGATGCCGAACCATTACCTCTGGTCGAGACATTGATTAAAAAACTAGCTCAAAGTACATATTTTTCAAAATTGGACATGGCCTCAGGTTACTGGCATATCCCTATTCACCCAGATGACACAGAAAAACTCGCTTTTGCAACCCATAATGGATTATATGAATGGCTACGTTTACCTTTTGGTTGGCGCAATGCACCCAGCATTTTTCAGAGAACAATTCGTAGAATTTTAACTAAATATAAAATTACATTTGCTGCAAATTATTTTGATGATATTTTATTTTTTTCAGATAGCTATTCTAATCATATTGAACACATTCAACAAATTTTTGATATCTGCAGACAGGAAAACTTAAAACTAAAATTTTCTAAATGTTCCTTTTTACAAAAACAAATTCAATTTTTAGGATATGAAATTACCAATGGGATTGTCACTCCGGATAACACCAACATTGAGGTTATTAAAAAGCTAAAACCACCCAATAATGTAAAATCTTTACAAATATTTCTCGGTTCAATTAATGTGTATCATAAATTTATTGACAAATATGCCACTATTAGACAGCCACTAAATAACTTGTTAAAAAAATACACCTTGGCAATGGACTGAGAAATGCCAAGAAGCGTTTGAAATGTTAAAAAGAACTTTAATTTGTAAACCTGTGTTGAAAATTTTTAATCCAAAAGCTGAATGTCATATTTATGTTGATGCCAGTCACACTGGTGTAGGAGCGGTTTTAAAACAAACAGATGCTTCTGGTGTCCTATACCCTGTCGCGTTTCACTCCCGCTCATTAAAAGATTATGAAAAAAATTATTGTATTACTGAGCTGGAATGTCTCGCTATAGTGGATTCTTTAAATAAGTTTCATCATTATCTTTTCGGACTAAAATTTACCATACATACGAACCATGCGGCTTTAGTTTGGCTCAAAAATGTTAAAAACTTAAAAGGAAGATTGTTCCGCTGGTCTTTGCAGTTAAGTATGTATTAATATGATATTAAATATACAAAGGGCACCACAAACATCGAAGCAGACATGCTCTCTCGTGATGTACCAGATAACAATGTACACAATGATGTTATTGTAAGCAATGTTGAAACTCAGGTATCACATCTCTTGCAATTGAGTGAAATTACCGAGGCTCAAAAAAATGACAATTTAACTGGAAAGTTTGTCGAAATTCACAATGTTTTATGCCTTTGTAAAAAAGGGTTTACAAAGATTGTAGTACCTTTTTCTTTAAGACTGAAATTACTCAAAATTGCTCATGAAAAATTTGGCCATCCTGGTATTCAAAAAACAATTAATTTGCTCACCCCTGTTTATTATTGGCAAAATATAACTTCTGATATTAGTAATTTTACTAAACATTATCATACATGTCAAGTAAATAAAAAACCTCGACAAAAAAGATTTGGACTTTTGCAATCAATGCCTCCGGTTGACAAGTCATTTGACTTGATTGCAATTGATAGTGTGGGTGGCCTTAATCATTACAATTCAACTAAAAAATACCTGACATTAATTATTGACCATCACACTCGATTTATATGGGCTTTTGCTTCAAAATCAATTACAACAGAAACTTAAACTAACTTCCTAAACCAAATTTTTCAAATTCAAGTGCCAAAGAGTATCTTAAGTGATAGAAATCCAGCTTTCACATCTTCTCATTTTAAAAAATTTCTTAAGCATTATAACGTTAAACAACTATTGACTACAGCACACAGACCAGAAACTAATGGTAAAGAGGAGAGATTAGGCCAAACAATAATCACACGTTTAAAATGTAAAATTAATGAATCATCTACAAAAGTTCCATGGCCTAAATTACTAAAGGAAGTAACTCACGAATATAACTTGACCCCCCATTCCGTTACTAAATTTCCACCAGCCTATTTAATGTATGGCACAATTCCATATACAAATCCGTTAAAGGAAAGTATTTATCCTCCTGTTGAAGAGGCGAGAAAAATAGCAGTTCAGAGAACAAAACATTACCATGAAAGGAATAAAATACATCACGATGCTAGATTTGTGGATATACAATTTACACCTAATGAGTCAGTCATTTATGAAGAATTTAAATACCCTAATACTAGGAAACTGTCTCCAGTTTTCAGTGGTCCTTATAAAATCCTTAACAAAATTTCTGACGTTAATTATGAAATTAATAAGAAAAATACCCACTCTCAAGAATCTTCAGAAGTTTTGCATGTTTCGAAGTTACGAAAATACCATGTACCAGAAAAATTAAAACTGAGTCATGAATAATGTAAATAAAGTATGTATGTTTGTATATTATTATAGGGTTGTATTTTTTTATGTATTGTTGTATTGCAATTTTTTTTTCAGTATTATGATAGTGCATTTGTATTCATTTTATTTGGCTCAGCAGTGAAAGGACAATAATTTCTCTGCAAAAGACTGTATAAGCCAAAAAACAAAACAACCATGGTTGTCACCACTTGTTACCACATGTTTTTTTTTCTTCAAGACGTCTTATATTTTTATATTGTATTGTGCTTTTTGTAGTATACGTTGCGATTTTTATATTGAACTTGCAAAGATATTGAAATTGGAGAGAATATTATGCAAAGTTTGTTGTTAAAAATTTTATAAGTGAGCCTTCAGAGATTTGAATGTTAGTTTTGTACACAGAAGACTTGGTGTATACAAGTTTTTAAATTGTCAGAATAGGTAAATTAATTTTTTCTTTTTGTTTGGCATGGGGAATTTCTTTTTCTTTGAGGGGGAGATGTAATATAAAAATAATTTTTATATTAATTATCTGACTTGTCTATATTCCTATAAAACATAATTTATTCCATTTCTAATGATGATATAATAGCTCTTAAAGTTTGCAGTAGTTAATCCCTTCGTTCCCCTATAGACAGAGAAATATCCTGATAGATTTAGAACAGCCTCTGTCTAGGGAAACTGAACCGATAAGAATCATCGGACACGCCCTAGTCCATGACGTAACATAGCGTCATAGGGATTATTGCTTACACCAAGTTTTCTGTATGTTCCCGATATAAAATGTAAACACGGCTAATATATATATATATATATATATATATATTATTTATATATATATATATATATATATATATATATATATATATATTATATATATATATATATATATTATTTTGAAAATATTACAGGACTTAAATCATTTAAAGTGTTGTTAATAATTTCTAGTCATTGTATTACGTATCATAGTTTGAAGCAAGTGATTTATAATTTATACCAGATACCTTTGTTTGATACTTGCCATCCAGGAAACGATAAAATATATAAATATGACAACGTTTGTGTGGAATTAAAATGAAGCAAAGTGCTACATCTTTAATCTATGGTACATTACAAATTTTATTCTTAAAACGTACAAAGAATACTTTACATATAGTAAAAAATACTTTCATTTAAAATAATTATTTTATCTTTATGTTTTCCAGTTCATTAACCTGCATTTTAAAATGATTTTTGCAAAATGCTTTGTCTGAATGGGTTTGAATGGAATTTTTTAATAAATTATTTTTAATCAAAAATATATCATATAAATTTATATAGCTAAAATATCAACTCAGAACAACAATATTAATTTGTAAAAAAAATTAACTTCAAATTATATTTGTAATATTGGATAAGAAATATTTCCGCTCACTCTAAACATGCTATGAAAATTCTCTGAAACATTAAACCCCCTCCCAATTTGCATAAATATTAATTCAATTTGATTTTGTCACCTACTTTAATCATTACAGATCTCATTCTGTTTCTATGGGTTTATATAAAGCTAAAAGAAATCAAATCTTTAAGAGAATGAGTTAATTTATGAACTGGCAATTATTCTTATAAAAGGAAACGGAATTCATAGAATTTCGAATTAGTTATCTAGATAGATTACCATTTGTTACGATATATTTTATTTCCTTCTCTCTTATTTACTTACAAACACACACTTCCACACATAAATGTAATATATAGCTGAAATTTATGCAAATCAGATTTCATCTTTATAATTTATTCATTTTTCTAAATTCGACCATGGCAAAAGAATTTCTTATTAAATGCTATCGCCAAATGGTGTGATCTGTACATTTGGATTTTGGAATGGACTTGCACTTGCAGTCACAACTTATATATACACACTTATACTACTGCAACAAACATTCTTTTGTTTTCGAGTGGTTCTAAGCATTTAAAAAAAATTGGAGAGTTAATAATGAAACTTGTAGAAAACCTATAACGGGAACACACAGCTCATTGAAATCTACACTCAAAAAAGATGTCAGTCTAATATTTTTATAGTGAATATTAAGAAGCTGTGTGTTCCTTTTATATTGGTAGATGTCGAAAATTTTTTTTTAGAAATCGTATTCTTGTTTCTTTTAAAATTATTAAAATCTATTTTATCATTAAAATTAAATTAATTTAAGCGTTTTCTAAAAGGATATTATTCTGAAATGCAAAATTTTTTAATACATAATGTTTATATATTACGTACACGAGCGCGCGCGCTCGCACACACACACACACACACTTTTGTAAAATTTTCAACATCAGAAGCTTAATATCATAATATGCTCAATCATATTCAGCCGTAATTCATGTATGAGTTATATATATATATATATATATATATATATACACAAGGTGAGACCGATAAGTGAAGTGTACCGTGAAGTAAGGTGAGGGGGTGCCCCCGACACGCTGATTCGTGCGAAATTGCATTCTTCCCTGTCATAGTAAATTTTGCACTTCGTTTTCAACATTTCTCTATATGTGTTTGTTCATACGGTAGCTCTAATGTAGCAGTTGTTAGTGCATTGCGTCATGGAGCAGAAAGTAAATAGGAAATTTTGTTTCAAATTAATCCCAAAATTATTTTTTTGCGAAAATCAAAGGTTAAGACAATGCTTATTACCTTTTTCGACGCTCAGGGATTAATGCATCAAGAATTCGTACCGGAAGAACAAAAGGTTAATGCTGATTTTTGCTGCCATGTTCTCAAGCGCCTGTTGGCGCGCATTCGTCTTGTGTGGCCGCAATTCGCTTCTGTGGGATCATGCAAGTGGTACCTTTTGCACGATAATACATGGTCTCGTACTGCTATGTGTCTGAAACGATTAATCACACAGCATCACATTACTGAGTTGTCCCACCCTCTATAATCTTTCGCCACCATACTTTATCTTGTTTCCAAGACTGAAATTGGCAGTGAAAGGACACAGATTTGCAAACACAGATGTCACAATCATAATAAGCGTGTTTTAGTAAACTTGAATTAGAAAATTGAAAAATAAAGCCAGAGATTCCCATCATTTTGCTACTTTTTTGAAGGAAGGATTGACCTTAGTGTGATTGGAATACACGGATATAAATACACCTGAAGCAAACATATATATGGTTAATTAAATGAAACCAACTCGCAAATTCCTAATTTACTTTTCATTTTATGTACAGAGTAATATATGAACAAAACGAAATTTCAACATCATATACTGTCATTTGTTCTACCGAGAAATAAGATTTTACTTTAATTTCACGGTGAATTCAAAGAAACATCATGGTAAATTAAAAGTGTTTTGAATAACCTCTATTCATTACCCATACCATTCATTATCCATCAGTTAATTATGGAATACAATATTTTAATAAAATTTCACATTATTTACTAAACAAATCAGATCTAAGCTGTCAGTTGCTGTACGTAGCTTCATAAGTAGCTTGGATCTCGTTTTTCTAAATTCTCACTTCATTCCCTCTTCATTACTTTTATTTCCCAAAATATCCGGGCTTTTCAGCCGTTGTGTACTGCAATATAACTGTAGATCCCCAAAATCCATATTTACAACGAACCATAAGGTAATGATAAATATTTCTAGATTTGCTTTAGAGTTTCTAAAACTATTATTCGCATAGATTCAAAACTCTTATACGGCACGCTTTCGAATTTTGTGAACCTATAAATACATGCAATTCATGAAAGGAACATAAGCATAAATATAATGCACATTTTAGAAATTTATTTTATACCGTACATTTAGCAAAAGAAAACCCTTATGAAGTTCTATTATTGGCAAGGGATCAAGGCAATTGTGTTTGCAAAAGATGGATATTTATTTCGGCGGGTTTCAGACTCAACTACCCGAGTTAGGCCTAAACACTGTGTTAATCTCTATGTATAAAACAGTTCCGTAACTGACTGACTGACAGACCAAACCGATGGACCTAAAGGGTTGAAATTTTGAATGGCGATTCTTCATATATGATTCTTCATATATTCTTCATATATGAGTTATTTTCATTGTTTGTTTTTCTTTTATTATGTACGTACGTTTTGTTTTTTGTGTATCCGGATACTATTAATTGTCACTTTTCGGGTTGTGGCTTAGGCGCTGCAATTTCAGACGTAGATGGTCTATTGATGCAAGAGAATCCCCAATGATAAGAATTCATGATCCCTATGTTTGCGCAAAACTTACAGGGGTTGGGGGCAACTTTTGTACCGCATGCGTCGTTTGAGCCTTTGCTGGTTTTGAATTATTATACATTCGTGGTGTAATTTTCTTGTTCTTACTACATTGGAAAGATTTGTGTCCTAGCTGTTGACAAATAAAACAACGGATTTCCGGTTTAAGTTTTTCTGTCTTTCCATTCGTATAGGGTACCCGATGGAACGGTACTTTTACTTTGTCCATGTCTTTGCGAATTTGTTCGCAAATTTTCAATTTATTTTTAAACTCAACTAAATTCTCACATCCATATAAAATGGCTTTGTTCTGTGTAGTGTCATTAATCCCGTTAATGATGTAAGTGATTAAAGCACCTTCGTCTATATTACTTTGATTAGCAATTTGTTTCATGGTTAAAAAATATTCTTGCATTGACTCATTATATTTTATTTTACGTTTTTGTAGGATGTCATGTATTTCCGCCGAATTTTATGTTACTTTAAACTCTTCAATTAATAATTTCTTTAGTTTGTCAAAAGAATTGACTGAAGTTTCACTACGAATGAACAGAAGTGCGTTTCCCCTAAGACAACGTTTTGCGAATAAAAATTTATGAAACTCAGATAAGGAGAATAATGCAGCATGATTTTCAAAAGTTTCAAGCCATTGTACTATATTTTCATGTTTTTCTCCCTTAAAGAGAGGAATCACTGCCTCAATGTCAGAGAAGTTTACCATAATTTTTGTTTCTCCCATGTTTGACAATTTTGAATTTTTAAAGACATTTTCGATTTTAGAATAACTGTTTTCCTCGTCATTACTGCTTTTGATTTCATGTTCTCTACTTGTATTATTTTTCATTTTGACTCCAAACCTTTCGGTTTGGGTATCATTTTCGTTATTACTTATAAGTTTTCGGTTTGAGTAGTATTTGCGGTAGTATCTGTAAATTGTACCCCACCTGTTTCGGTTTGAGTACTATTTTCATTATTGACTTTATTTGTGGATCCGGACTGAAATTCAGCATGTTCTGTTTCGAGACTAATTTCGTCTTCCGAAATGTCCTCTGCAATTATCGAATTTTTAAGAAATTCGAAATTAGATAAGCACGAAATAATATGTTTAGTAATTTCCTCCTTTTCACCTTCTCCCGAAATATTTAAAATATCGCAAATCTTAATCAATTCCGCTAACTTAAACTGTTCTGAAATTTCATTCACTTTAGCTAAAAACTCTTTATCTCCAACTTTATATTTAAAGCCACAAAAATTTAAAACTCTATTACGATCTAATCTCGTGTTTCCATTTTGAAATATGAGTTTGTCTAATAACTTGACCGTTGAAGCTTTTTGCTTCTTCAAAGCTTTACAAATTACGTCAATATCCTTAAGTAACATGGTTACAATATTAATATACAAATTCCAAAATATTTACACATAAAGCAGATTCAGTTATAAACCATTATAAAACTACAGCATATTGAGATATAAACCATTTGTTAAAATTATTCATTATTCAATTCAAAAAAAATTCCTATCCACATTTATTTATGACTTAATAAAGAAAGAAAAATTACTCACGTAATGATTCACCACTTCCTTGAACAAAAAAAAATAATGAAAAAAAAATTTACTCCTTATGTATAGTTTTTGTTCCTTATGTATAGTTATGTATAGTTCACTGGAATATTTCACATTTCACAAAGCGGCAAAAAAATCGGCATAGATTGTCCACTTTCGTGTATTTTAATCCTAGACGCATCGGACTCGTACTGTTCTTTGATTATTCCACAGGTAGCACACAAATAGTAAACTTTCCAGGCTTTGGGATCCAGTTCGATCAGAAGGTTGGTCCTTTTCAAAACAAGTGTATTCACACGCAAAAACATTATTGATGTCGCAGTGGCCGTAGAAATACAGTATCGGAACTAACAGATCCTAAAGCGCTGTTTATATTGTCTTTCATCTAGTCCAATATCCGTCTAAGTATAGGAGGGAAGTTGGCTGGTAGAAAATATACATTCCTCCAAGAACGGCAGAGGAGTCTTCAATAACTTTCAGCCACAAAATTTAATCATTTTTAGGTCGGTCTAGCCCCTTTACAGTCCTACCGGCTTGAAATATCGTAGCAATACGCATCGTTGGAACAGCTATAAAAGAATTCTTGGGACGCAGTAAACAGGCGAATGATTTAAAATAGTTTTATTGTTGTTCATATGGAGTTCCCCATAGGGAGGGAGCTAGACCGTGTGACATATTATATGTACAATCATTATCAAGATGAGCGCGGCTTTTAGCCGTGTTTACATTTTATATCGGGAACATACAGAAGACTTGGTGTAAGCAATAATCCCTATGACGCTATGTTACGTCATGGACTAGGGCGTGTCCGATGATTCTTATCGGTTCAGTCTCCCTAGACAGAGGCTACTCTAAGTCTGTCAGGATATTTCTCTGTCTATAGGGGAACGAAGGGATTAACTACTGCAAACTTTAAGACCTATTATATCATCATTAGAAATGGAATAAATTATGTTTTATAGGAATATAGACAAGTCAGATAATTAATATAAAAATTATTTTTATATTACATATATATATATATATATATATATATATATATATATATATATATATATATGTATATATATATGTATATATATATATATATATATATATATATATATATATATATATATATATATATATATATATATATATATATATATGTATATATATATATATATATATATATATATATATATATGTATATATATATATATATATATATATATATATATATATATATATATATATATATATATATATATATATATACACTCAAGAGCCAAAACATTATGACCACCTGTCAATAACGAGTTGGCCCACCTTTGGCGCGCATCACATCTTCAACCGGCCTTGGCATGGATGCCATAAGTCCTTGGTAGGTGGCCGGAGACAGATTGTACCAGATGTTTAAGCAATGGTCACGCAAATCCGAGATATTGCGAATTGGTGGTCTTTGAACTCTGAGCTGCCGTCCCATGACATCCCAAATGTGTTCTATCGAATTGAGATCCGGTGAGTTAGGCGGTCAGGACATTAACCTTTTCCTTACGGGGTGGTATAGCATGTATCCCAAGAATACTGGCCCATTAATGAATACATACATATATATATATATGCATATATCGTTTTCTGTATGTATCGATAATTTCACCCCTTCCCGATGATCAAATTACTTTGTTATGATCCCGCATCTATTGTTTTCCCGTTTTTATCTTTCAGTTCAGTCGGTCCGTTGAAAAACTATAGATCGAGATTCCACTATATCTATATATATATATATATATATATATATATATATATATATATATATATATATATATATATATATGTGTGTGTGTGTGTGTGTGTGTGTGTGTGTGTGTGTGCATAACCCCCTAAATGCTCGTTTTTACAAAGGGAGTAAGAAATTTCCCACTCCTAAAGAGGGAATCGGAAAAATGGGCCCCGTAAGCTAAAGGTTAACTGGAATTAAGCATCATGTTCCTGGAACCATTCCAACACAATTTTAGCCTTGTGACACGGGGCGTTGTCCTGTTGGAACATTCCATTTCCAGCTGGAAAAACAGAGGCCATGTAAGGGTGCAACTGGTCCGCAATGATGTTCAGATACCCTGTAGCATTCATGGTCTGCTCTACCACAACCACGGGTCCCAGAGACGCCCAAGAGAACGTTCCCCAAAGCATAATACCGCCACCACCGGCCTGTGTATGACCTACTGTACAAAGAGGGAGCAACAGTTCACCTGAAAGACGGCGTATCCTGACACGGCAATCGGCGTGATGAATGACAATCCGTGATTCATCGGACCAGGCAACTCTCTCCCACTGATCCATGGACCAGTCGCGATGTTCCCGGGCCCAGCGCAGGCGCAGTTGGCGATGACGCTTGGTCAGCAAAGGCACACGAGTGGGACGTTTGCTGTGTAGCCCCATATCCAACAGTGTCCGCTGAACAGTGTGCTGCGATACTATTCTACTTGCCCCTGCATTGTATTGGGCTCTCAGCTGAGCCACTGTCTGGCTCCGGTTTTGCTTCACCATGCGAGACAGTCTCCGACGACCTTTTTCTTTGATAGCGTGTGGACGGCCAACACCATGTCGTCTACTGCTGGTTTCACCGTCATTCATCCACTTTGCATAATTATTAACAACTGTAGGTCGCGAACAACCCACGAGTCGTGCAGTTTCGGAAATACTTGTTCCGAGCCTTCGAGCCATTACAATCTGCCCTCTATCAAAGTCGCTTAGATCCGCAGCCTTTCCCATCACACACAGAAGTAAGTGAAAGAATGATTCTTCAGACTCTCCAGCAGCAGTTAAATACCACTTCCACCTGATCACGTGCCTTATGCGTCATCCAGGCGAATTAATTGCAAAATGTAGGGGTGGTCATAATGTTTTGGCTCTTGAGTGTATATATATATGTATATATATATATATATATATATATATATATATATATATATATATATATATATATATATATATATGTATATTATATATATACGTCGTGTTCAGGGACGTAAACTAGGTCTAATTTATTTATGCTAAATTTAAGGGAAATAGTATGAATTTATAATTAATGAATGAGAATTAGGGGGATAGGGAACAAAAAGTTGAGAGATAGCAGCACTTGTCCATCTTAATTTAATATCACAGACCTTGAAGCGAAATCTTGAGAGGTTCTGACATCTGAGCGTCCTTCAAGAACATTCGAAGCAGCTACGTCAGACTGCTGTGTCGGCGGCTTCTTTTCTGGATGGTCGAACAAAAAACAAAGACAGAGTTATGTAGGATTTGGTACTAAGAAAACGTGTATGCCGCGGTGTGAGTTGAATAGCAAAATGATTAGATTGCCAATGGAGCTGGAGTCCTTTAAGACGGAAATAAACTGTGTTTAGAGAAAACGAGGACTCTATTCACTCAGACCACCACTGCAAAAAAAAAAATGAGGAGTACGAAGTTAGAGTAAACCGTGACACACACACACACACACACACACACATATATATATATATATATATATATGTGTGTGGGTGTGTGTGTGTGTGTATAGTAACGAATTAAATTTTTTCACCCAATTAAGTAAAATCCTTCCTAGCCCAATGGAAATGACAATTCTCAAGCCATTAGACCGGAGGGGAAATCATCCCCAATCGCAAGCCACAGAGGTGGTGTCTAGCTCAGCAAAATGGGCTCAGCAAAATGGGAGCCGTGCCAGTCTGTCGCGGCAATAGACACTAGCGCTGAATGAGACTTTCGCCACGTTTTGCCAGATTAATGACACAGGAGAGCCCCTAAGATTCGGGAATACAACATCGTAGAAATCTTGGCGCGCGTGGTTTCAGCAAATAAAAAGCCTCAGATATGATATAACCTTTGCAAGAGCCAATGGGAAAATAAACGAAATTCTTTCGACGGTGCCGCCAAGTTTAGAGACCTGGAGAGGAACTTTTGGAAATAGTTGTTAATTCTCGAGCTGAGAAGCAGAACACCGGCCAGCAGTCGGGATTGATATACGTGGACCCAATAGGACTCGTTTCGTTGCCTAATGAAGTCAGCGTGATTTCTCGAGAACAGAAATATAAGGCTAAGTCAGATAAGCTTGTTTTTGGAAGATATCTCAAGGACAGATTATCTGTCCTGATCATCAAGATCATTTTTTATTCCACGCAGTCATCCGCTCTGCAGGAGAAGCTAATCGAGGGCCCAGCCAGATTCGAGACTATTTACTTAAGCGAATTCCTCTGGAAACCCATCTCAACTGACTCATTTGACTGTATTAGAGGAGATCATCGATTTGATCCTGTAACCCGTCACTTACTGTATATCACCTACTTACACTACTGGCCAAAAGTATTGCAAGCTTGAAAAATCTAACATTTTTTCAAGAATAAGCCCCCAAAAATAATATTTTTCAATGTAACTGAGGATTTTTAATGTCAATATGTTATATTTGTTTAAAGACAAGATATGGTTAAGTCATTGACCAAAAATAATTATTTAATTTTATAAAAAATAGCATACAAAAATGAACAGGTTATCAGAAATCGGCACCCATTTTGGTTCCCCGAAATAAAATGAAACAAATAAACAATTTCAAATTCTTCTGAGCAGAAAAGATAATGAATGACTGCAATTGAACCGGAAATAATTCAATATTTTGTTGGGCCGCCTCTGGCTTTGATCACAACAGCCACTCTTTTAGGCATGGAATCCACAAGATTTTGCAACACTTCTTTCGGTATTTCATGGTTCCAAATTTTAATTATTGTTTCCTGAATCTCTCGTTTGGTTCTGGGATGATTTTCAGATACTTTCCTTCCAATTATACTCCTTAAATTCTCAGCAGAATTTAAATCTGGCGAGTTTCCTGGCCATGGGAGAACATTAATACCATGTTTTGTAAATTCAGCTTTAACCTAAAATAAGAAATGTTTCAATTTAGAGTTCAGAATTGAACTCTAATGAAATTTAATTTAATTTCAAAGTTTTTCTTGCCTTTTTCGGTGTATTGCAGGGTGCTAGGTGTTGATGAAATACCCATTTCTGCCTTCGAACATGTCATGAGCACTAGGAAGGAATCGATCCTTCAGCACACTAATATACTGGCCACTCTTCATAATTCCCTGTACAAAATGGAGTCGTCCATTTGACTTATATGATATGCAGCCCCACACCATTTGGCTTTCTGTGTGTTTTGCTGTACGAACCAGGCAGTCTGGACTCATGCAAAACCTAGTGTTGCAAAACCTTGTGGATTCCATGCCTAAAAGAGTGGCTGTTGTGATCAAAGCCAGAGGCGGCCCAACAACATATTGAATGCTTTTCGGTTCAATTGCACTCATTTATTATCTTTCCTGCTCAAAAGAACTTGAAATTGTTTATTTATTTCATTTTATTTCGGGGAACTAAAATGGGTGCCGATTTCTGATAACCTGTACATTTTTTGTATGCTATTTTTTTATAAAATTAAATAATTATTATTTTTTCAATAATTTAATCATATCTTGTCTTTAAACTAATTTAACATATGACATTAAAAAATATCAGTTGCATTGAAAAAATACTCTTTTTTCGGGGTTATTCTAGAAAAAATGTTAGATTTCTCAAATTTGCCATACTTTTGGACACCACACCATTTTCTTCATCTGATTTAGAAATAAATTTGTTCTTTTTAAATTAATTGGCTATGGCTTTGGTTGTTCGATAACTACCTCGTTTAATACGCTACAGCCTCTATATTGGTGGTTGTATATATATATATATATATATATATATATATATATATATATATATATAGTGACATTTTCCCTCCTTAAGACCCAGAAAATTATTAACTGCGGCTGGAAACAGAGTAAGTCCACCGGCGAAGTTCGGGGATGCAATATTTTCCCCCAAGCGAAGGGTGGAGTACAAAAGAATCAGCCGTTCGACTCGCAGGTGAGGAGCGACGTACAATAGCGAGTCGCCACGATGTCTAGGTGGTTGGACATTAAAGTACAAAGGCGATCCGCCTCTTGACGAGAAGCAGTAATGATACACTGCTGCGATTACGATATGAAAACAGGAATCGTTTTGCACACGGGCCAAAAGGAAGGGCCAATCAGAGCCCAGATTCAAGGAGTGGGGATGTTAAAGATCCCGCCATGGAAAAAGGTTTTAAAAGGCGAAGGAGATTTTTAGAGAGGTCGGAGAGTCGGAGACTGATTTTGATGCTGGATCTGATCCAGATCCTAGGCTGATCCCGATTCTGATTCTGAGGTTCAGACCTCTGAAGTGTGAAGACCTCTTTCTCGCTGAGAAGGGTCGTTGAAAGATCAAAGCTTAATTCTTCCTTAGTTTTGAAGCAGCTACCTTCTTTAGTGACAGTGTGTGGGACGAGCAGTCCACTACTCTAGGACAGATCAACCGATTACGGTTGGAGTTCGAGTTTTGCCTCAATCCAACCGATTCCGAAGAGCGGAATCCGTTTCCCACAATAATGCTACTTCTGCGTTAGAGCCTAATTCTCTGAAGGCCTGACCGACGACCTGCAGCGACAGTGCATCTAGCCAGCAGAGTGAACTATCCTCAACGTGCGGTCGCAGACTTGCGGTCAACGACAATTAATTGTCGTTGACCGCAAGTCGACCATCTTAGTGTAATAGATGTTCCAGAACACGACCTAATCGTGAAATACTTTAATCCTGAATACTCAATATAAATTGTTATTAAGTGTAACGAAGTTCTAATTAATTAGCTGTCTGATCAATATACATAACCTGTGTGTCTCTACCTAGAGTGTCAACTTTGACACCAAGCACCGGAATATGTTGCAATATATATATATATATATATATATATATATATATATATATATATATATACAGGGTGTCCATAATTAAACTTCCCTTCTTTAAAGTTGTCAACAGTCGAAACTATAGTTCCGAAAGTTATGAAATTTTGTGTAGGACATATTGAGAGGATGGGAATTTGTTTGTGCGAATAGAAAAATTAGTTCAAAATTTCCCCACCAGACGGCGTTTTTGATGATTTACACATTTACGACTGGTTCTTTACTTAAGATTTGACCATCTTTTTATACATAGGTCACCCTAACACAATAACTCATACACATTAAATTTTACAATCTTTAACGTGATTGAAAAATCGATCGGAAACTTGTTTGATAACTGATTCTCAGACAAAACATTTGAAGGAAAGAAGAAGAAACAAATATGCAAATTAATTTTTGTCGACGTAGAGCAGAAGCTGTTATAAAACCTAGAAACTTTCATGGAGACTTTGTTTTCAGCGTGCTTGCTATTGCTAATCAGAATGTCATCGTTTCGATTACCAGATCGAACTTTTTAGTAAAATTTTTCTACCAAAACGATAATTCAGCACTATTTACTGTACGAAAATTTTGGATTTTTAAAGGGGATAGGAAAAGGTCCATTGACTGTTAAAGGTCTTCGATTAATGGTGGCCAAATTTGAAGAAACTGGTTCTTTTAACATTCATTCTGGAAGAGGATGGAAACCTGTTTCCGCAGAAACTGTAGAGAAGGTTGCGCTTCAGGTGGAAAAGGATAAAGCTTCCAACGAACAGGCTAGTACCAGTGTCCGTCGTGTGGCAGAAGCATTGGATCTGCCTCGTTGAACTGTCCAGAAGGTCATGCGGAATATCCTGCGGTATTATCCGTAGACGCGATAGCGGTTCTGACTTCAGTGTTTTCCTCGCTTTGAGGTTGATGCAGAATGGCCTTGGAATATCCTCTGGACAGACGAAGCACACTTTTATTTGGACGGTTCGGTGAATACTCACAGCTGCCGAATTTGGGAACCAAAAAATCAGCGTTTAATCGTAGATGTTCCGATGCATTCACCGAAAGTAACCGTGTGGTGTGGATTTTCTGCATTTTTTATTCTCGGCCCGTATTTCTTCGAGAAATTAAGTCCTACAGGTTCAGTCATGCTCTGCAATCACGTCACTCCACACATTAGCCTTCGTGTTAAGAACGTTCTCAAAAATCACTTTACACATGAACGTGTCATAAGCCACCACTTTCCGAATGTATGCCCTTACCGATCCCCAGACCTCAACCCATGCGACTTTTGGTTTTGGTGGCATGTGAAATATCTAGTCAGTCTTGATAAACCAAGAACTGTACCCGATATAAAAAACAGCATTTCACGACATGTTCTCAGCATTTCCCCGGGCACACTGCGGTCAACTGTATAACATGTTATCTTACGATTTCAAATGGTATCTGAAAATGATGGCCGTCATGTTCAACATGTATTGTTGTAATAAATTTTTTAACTATAGTAAATGGTGACTGAATGTGTAATTCATCAAAAACTCCCTCTGGTGGTGAAATTTTGAACTAATTTTTTTATTCTCTCAAACAAATTCCCATCCCTTCAATATGTCCTACACAAAATTTCATAACTTTCTGAACAATAGTTTCAACTGTAGACAACTTTAAAGTAGGGAAGTTTAATTACGGAGACCTTGTGTATATACAGAGCCAAAAAATTGTTTTCAGCCGGAACGAAGCCAATGTTTTTCCGTTATTTTGGGGCTTGTGCCCTCTGGATTTTACCTTCGGAAGAAATTCCTATATAAGTACTTCTAGAGTGGTAAAAGATATTTAAGAGAATGTTTAAACGGTGTTCTTAGCTGAATTTGCAGAAGCTGGGGGACCCATGACACGAGCTCATCGTTTCCCCCAAACTCTGCGAGGATTCGGAGAGAATTTCGGGCCTCCTTCCCCAGGATATATTTTCGGTACAAATTTGGATGTGCCATCACTTCAGGACTACGAATTGTTTAAGAAAATTTTCGAATGGTGCCTCTTGCTCAGAATATTGTACATATACAAAGCCAAAAAATTATTTTCCGTGGGAAAGAAGGCAAGCATCGAGCACGGCTAGTACATGAGAGGAAGTCCACCTGGGAACACCACGTGCTGTTGGAAATTTTATTTTACTTTTTGGTCGCCGACATCACATTGTAGTTGGCATCATAAGTTTCCACAGATTAAGGTTAGGTTCAAATTCTTGCCGAGGTCTGGACTTTCCTATGCTATCCCCATTTAGTGAGATGTGTTATTTCACTAAATGGTCTCTATGGTGCAGTCATAATAAAGTAACCAATATATTGTTGTCCAACAATTGGCTTAATTTACTCCGGGAAAAATACTTTCCCCGTTGAAAATTAAATACATTGCTATAGTTAGGAAGGTTAAGGATAGACAGTTTACCCAACTATAGGGTTCATAGCCAACAATCAATAACTTTGGTTCTCTAACTGCTTAATTCAGATATTCTGTTGTAGTTATTGAAATATTGGTTTTATTCTCATCAGATTTGTTACTGCATTTCCAGGGCAGTAGAAATTTTCAAATCATTTAAAAGAGTTATACCCTGGATATTTTCACTTAAATTTTCAGTTTTGAATTTTATCTATAGCATATTCATGCTTAATAAAAAAATATTTTGCAATATCTACACTGGTTATCAAAAATTAAGGAAAAGTCACTAAAATAGCGATTACTCAAAAAGATACGACTAGAATTTAATGAAACTTATAAAAATTATACAACACATAGGTAGGTATAAAATAGCATAAAAAGAAATCGCGAGATAATTATGGTGTTATAGAAACTAGCATATGTATACAATGAACAAATTGAATGTGTCAGTTTGGTATAGGAAAAGTACCTTTAATATGGCGTATGATCCCCCGAGAAGCAATACAGCACATACAGCGATGTGTGATGCTGTCAATTATGCGGTCTATGAGTTCGGTAGGAAGTGAGAGCCATTGCTTTTGCAAATCAGTTGAAAGCGTGGGTCCTAGGAGGAGAATTGAGAGCAGCTATACGTCGTCCTAAAGCGTCCCAAACATTTCCGATCGGATTCAGGTCCAGTGATCGAGCTGGCCACGCCATGCGCTGAATTATTTCCTGCTCAAGATAAGCATCCACGATGCGAGCCCTGTGCGGTCTCTCGTTATCGTCCTGTAGCACGAAAGCATCACCTATTGCCCTGCATAAGGCTCACATAAGCATCAACGATGTCATCTCTATAGGTGTAAGCATTCACATTTCCACGGGGAAAGACATGGATGTCTGTGCGCCCACCAAAAGACATACCACCTCAAACACAGACACTGCCTGATCCGAATGCATCTCTTTCACGGAGGTGTGATGGAAGAAAAGGAGTTCCAGGTTCTCTCCAAATCAAAATCCGCCTACTATCGCTTTGGAGGCTAAACCTGGACTCATGCGTAAAGGGAACAGCCCTCCATTGATTACGCGTCCTGTGGACATGTTGACGTGCCTATTGCAAATGGTCCCGCCTATGGCGTGACGTGAGCGGGACGTAAATGGCTGGTCGCCTCGCAAAAATATCACCTTCGTGAGGCCTTGTACGCACGGTTGACGTAAATACCAAACTTCCAGAGCTTGCAGCGAGGGAGAATCTGCAGACGGAGTTGCGGTTCTATTCCTCCGTGCGCATAATGACAAATATCGGTTATCGACACTCGTCGTAGCGTATGGCCGTCCTTGGCTGAACGTCCTGGATGCCGAATCCGTGGTTAGAAATTGTTGCCAAAGTCTATGAACCGCAGACGGACTCCCATTTAGCCATCTGGCCACTTCTGCCTGACTTTGTCCTGCCTCTAGTCTCCCAATAGCTCTCCATCGCAGTTTTCGGTCAAATGATGCCTGGAGTTCATTGTTACAATTTGGCTATGCCAGATGTCTAATCTCAGCCTCGCAGATACAATTGCTGCCTTGCTCTGAGACATGCATATTTATGCTCCTCGCAAATGACGTATTCCGACTGCAGCGCCACTATTTTGCATAATGCAGCAAAATAGTGCTACATTATGCAAGTTTGCATAATGTATTGTTCAGCACCTTTTACTTAACAACATATTAAAATTTTAAACAGATTGACCTAGTTTTGAACGTGTTATCCCTCTTTTTGTGATTTTTGCTTAATTTGTGATAACTAGTGTATTTACACCATTAGCAAACAAATTCGCAAATGCACCAGACTGTACCCGACATTAAAACTATGACCTTCCAGGTTTTATTCCTGCCGGTGAGAAACAGACCTCAGCTGGTGGTCACTCCGAGTACTACTCCAGACACGGTGCCCATACCCCAGCTCCACACGGCGGATCCGTTCTGACTAACAGAGCAGATGGAGATGAATGAAGTACAAATTTTAAAAGCAAGGCGTTAAACATGCTCTAGTAGAGATAACGTTCGGTGAAAGGAAAAAAAAGCAGCGCAATTACAAATAAAAATAGAAAGCAAAAACAAAGGATTGGTAACACTGATACAAATGCAATATACCAAAGGGTCGACCCTGTAGTGTAAAACGCGAGAAAACTTAATGTAATAACTTAAGTTTTAGACTATATATTTATCAAGAGTTCTCGTATCAAAGCGAGTTTCCCTAGGTATTACCAGAGAAACTTATCCAAATTTCAAAACCAAAAAATTATAATTACAACTGTGTTTACATCTTTGAAATGTAAACCACCAAATTTACTGATTAATGATGAAAATAATCCTTCAAGATGTTTGATGTAGCAACTTTTAGAAATTAATAAAGGCTCAAAAGTAGCAAATAAAGCTGACTTATGTGTAAATATTACCACTATTAATGGCATTTTAGTAAAGAATATGTCAAAATAATTTAAACAAAAACCTCGAAACGATGATAACAAATATAAATGTTATAGGATACCGACAGAAGAAACACTGTATGTTTTTCAAAATATTTAATTTGTAAATTAATAAAGTAAAAATTAGTGTAAAATGTAACATTGTTTCCATCAAAGAATTATGCATAATCAAGTATGAATAAAAATGCAGATATATATGTTACATTTTTTGAAAGAAATCTGAAAGCTATTGTAAAAGAATATACCATACGAAATTTTCCAGGAGATGTAACATATTTTCAACTTTGAGGGCACTGCATAATTTAAATTTGAAATTTTTTTATTTCTTGCAAAGAAGTGAAACTTTAAAATAGAAAATAGTTGAAAATTGTCACGTATGCATTAAATGAAACTGGCCGGGTCTCTGGAATTTCAAGTAGTCTTGTATAATTTCAATACCTTTTACTGAGAGCTCGTAAACTTTTAAATTTACCCTTTACATTTCTGATGCACAGTATTTTGTCCTTGAAATTTTATTTTCGATAAGAGATAAAACTGCTATTGAAAGAAATACTAATGGCTTAATGAGAACCAGTTAATTTTGTCACAGTTTGATAATGTTCTAGCTCTTGACAAGCTGATTAACCAGATGTTGTGGCTCACAAACTTGATCATTTGTTATCGCTTCTCTTTGATTGATAGCTTTAATTTGTTTGTTATCTGAAAGATTTTTTTTTTGTAAATTGTACACTAAATAATATAAATATTTTTAATACCTTTTCCACTTCCTGAAGTAAACAGTCAAATTTACCTTCTAAAATAAAACAAGAGATAATCATTAAAAAAATAGCTATAAAAGAAAAATTAAAGCCACATGCAAAACAATTTCGGCCAAAAATCTTTATGAAATATCTGTCAAAAATGTGTGAATGCAAATTGATAAACAAAGGCGAAATCTTTCCCATACGATACCTAAAATTGTACCAATTGTGGAGTTTAATTTAAAAATAAAAAATGATTTGATATCAAATTCTAAAAATTCTTTATTATTTCCGAAAAATCCAAATTCCCTGTAAACATATTTTATCCAGAATAATTTCACTGGTACAAAATATCGTTTATAGATCTTTTTACTAAATTTTAGATAAAAAAAGACAAATGCAACATCAGGAAGGGAATTGCATTCTGTTAGAGATGTTCCTTGAGTCGCTTGCTATGAAATTTTGCAGCACAGGCTAATTCAGATTTAACTCCATCTTTTAGATATCTGCTGTCTTGTACCACATAATTAAGTGTGTTTCGTCTTCTAAGATGAATTTATCAGGACCTAGAAGAAGAAATTGCTGATTAATTTGCAAAGTTTTACGAATACACTGAAATTAAGATTATTCATGTTCATGCACTTCTATTTGCTCAAAAACTGGAGCACAAAAAATAAATTAATAAAGGCCCTGAATATTACGAAAATTATTAAGAGATTTTGAATGAGCTTATGCTGTGTTTTATACGGGGCTTTTAGTTGAAAAACTTTCACAGAGTTTGCTCTTTGCATTTTAGATAAAATCTGTCTTATATTTTTTAGTGTAGGGTTGCACTAAGAAAGATTTTTGAAAAATTCTTCTTAGATTTTTTTAAAATTAAATTTTTAAGCTGTTTTTGTAACATTATTTAAAGTTTGCATTTAAAATAATAATTTGAGGGTTATAAAATTTAAATCAAGAGAAAGATCATAAAAATTCTTTTAAAATGAAATCTTTTTTGAATCTTTGCCTCCATTTTCTGATTTTTGGGAAATTTTTAAAAATTAATTGTTAAAATTTAATTTATTAAATGCTGGTCACGTGGTTTCTTTTCTTTTTGTGATACTTCAAACTAATTTTGCGCCACGTGCATAGCAACGAAATAAATTGACAAAGGAAATTTTTTCTTTCTAATGGCGATTGGACATTATCCAAAAAATATTAAAATACAGTAAAAGAAATGTTCCTCAAACTGTACTATTTTAGCTGTACTATATTCTTTAGTATGTTCTATTAGATTTAAATTCAGTATTTTCTTCTATATTATTTTGTCTATAAAAATATCCGTTACGTTTTTTTATAAATATATATATATATATATATATATATATATATATTGGGGGGGGGCATTAATTTCATACATTGAACGATGAATTTAATTTGAATGTACTCCGTAGCGAAACACGGGTATTCAGCTAGTACAGTTATGTTAAACAGATAGTATAAATAAAGTCTAAATTATTTTTCTTGCAATCTTTATTTTAAATGATAAGGGGGGGGGGGGAGGGGTCCTATCTTTAAGCTCATGTTATATACCTTACTCCATCCTGTGTCTTCAAAATGGAAATGAATCGAGACAAGGCTTCATCTGCGAACTATATTAAAATTTCCAGTATCACCGATATGCAGCTATCACTAAATGGTTTCTGATAAAGTCGATTAGTATATCGATAAACATGCAAATAAAGAGATGTCATAGACATTTTGGACTTTGAATCCCGTTGGAGTACGTTGACAGCCCAGTTCAAAGTTTTGCTTCGATACTAAAACTGTTCAGGAATCAGAATAAATATTACCGTTTATCATTTCCATTAAATTGTATACATTCACATTTTCTAATAATAAATTTGTGGGCACGAGGTAGCCAAGTGGTAGAGCGCTGTGCTTCGGATTGAGGAAGCTCAGTTCGAATCCCAACGACCGCAATTGAATAGATTCGTGTTTAGGCCGGATATGGGAGTGTTAAATCCGTAGACCGGAAAGTAACTGTATGAGGTCTTTGAGTGGGAGAAGGTATCAGACACCAGATTTCACCCCTGAGTATTCTCGGTTGAAACTGTGGTGGCTCTTGGCTCAATAGGACACAGTTCCTTGTGGTACCATTAAAAACCGGAATCACATAACTCAGCTTTCAACCATATAGGCACTTATATTGGCATGCTCCGACCAGGGGCAGAAAGCACCACAAAAATGACATTGAATTAAGAAATCTAAACAAATTTATTCAAAGCATTCAGTCCGCATATTCAGCCAGGTTTCTTTTGAGTGTCTGTTGCTAGGAGAGGGGATGGGGTCACTCTTTTTTCAAATACTTAAGCCCCTTAAGCTGAATAAGACTGCAGCATACGGTTTTGCTTGAACAGTAAAACTCTAAATGCTACCCTAGGACGAGGCATAAGAGTTTTATATTGCCGTTTATCATTTCTGATGAAGTGTATATCTTTACATCGTCAAAACTAAATTGAGTATCCTAAAGGAATTTCTTAAAACTATTCACCTGCTTTATCCTTTTCTTTAGAGTGTAAGTGTTGCTAGGAGAAGGGAGGAGATCACTCTTATTCCGAATACTTAAAACAAATAAGATTGAAGCGCAAAGTTTGGATTGAATGCTAAAATTCTAAATGCTATTGTATGTTGAAGAATAAAAAAATAAAGTTTGTCATTTATCTTATTCGATAAAGTATATATCATCCAATCGTCTAAATATAAATTGAGTATTCTAAATATAAATTAAGTATAAATTAAGTATAAATTAAGTCTAAATATAAATTTAGTCTTAACACATTTCTTCATACCACCCACCACACATCCTTTTCTTTGGAGTGTTTTCTAGGTGGGGAGTCATTCCTTAAATTCAAATAAGAGTGCATCACTGAGTTTATGCATTCAAATCGAAAATAAATTTTGATATGAAATCTATGTCTGTCGAAATTAAATCTTGAGTAGCCTCTTGAAACCTCTTACAATGGCAGTTGATAAAATTTGGATGGAAAATTCTTGTAGATAATAACGTATTCTTCTATTCTTTTTCTCAAGTTGCCCAAAAAAATTTGAGCTTTATGTTCCACTTCAATATATCTTATACGGAACCTTTTTATCATTTATTATTGAGTAAATTCTGAAGTCCATAAGAGGGTCTATTGATATTTTCCTTTATCAGCTTACACGCTATTGAAGTCGTCTATCATAAACTGTTATTTGCCTGAAAAGCAGGGAAGGAGAATAACGCAGAATTTTCATACAAACAGGAGGATGAAGCTGTTTTATTTGGCTTGCCTACCAATTATTTTGAATTTGTTTCCCATTTGTGAGTATAACTTTTACAATATGATTTATTGTGTCTTATCTGCAAAAACGTATGTTGTATTTTGATAAGTGAACTTAATATTATATCGGTGCTTTAAAAACATGTCCAAAATTAAGAGACCTTTCTCTTGATTGCGACGACACATATATATAAAGTTGAATATAATTTAAAATCATGGAAATAAACCTCTGTCATACTGTGTTTTTGTCCATTACCTATAAACTTGCAAAAAACAAATAGCGGAGACAACTCTTTTAGTTGGTTAGGTGTTTTACTGTCTTACAGAAATTAAAATTAACATTTTAAACCCTCTGTAAAGACTTAAATTTTAGTTAGATATACATATTACCTGTGTGTATATGGTAAAATATTTTACTTATTTTACAAAAACCTTCATTTACTCAAAACAGAAAGTAAGAAAATAAATAAATTAAAAGCATTGCAAAGTCGACTTTATATATATATATATATATATATATATAAGGAAGGCATCGTCGATATATAGTTTTGACATAATTTTACGTGATAATAATGAAGATGTAACTACGAGAAATACTAGTATAGTAACGTATTACAGTTACAAAAATTTATTATATGTAAAATATTACAAATCATTACTGAATTTATTTGATTTAAAATAATAAATAGCTTAAAATCCTTTATTTCTCCTTTATTTTGTATTTTAAAATAGTACTTATAACATCATGAGTAGCAACTACAGTCTTAGACAGAAAAAAACGACGCACCATGAAGGGATAATGCAAATAGGACATAAATTGATATGCATACAGATTTCGACGGAAAATGCAAAATTTTAAAGTTTGGCGGGCAATGAATGAACATGTGACGCTTCAGCGCATCTTAACTGCGCAACTGGCAGGATATTAAAGAGGAGAAATTTCGATTCCAGGTCATAAATTCTTTGCGAATTTCATTCCATGTACTCAGGTAGACAGTAATTATGCCTCGCATACAGGTGCGCAAACAATATGCGCAGATGTCAGCATTTGAGACAGGGCATGTAGTTTGGCTCAAAGGAACCGGTTGGTCTAATCAGCGAATCGCTCGACATTTGGATAGGAGCGATGCCACTATTAAACGATGTTGGCAGGAATGGGTGAACTATGGCCCAAAGCAGAATCAAGAAGGAAGCGGTCCGCCTAGAGAAACGACAGAACGTAAGGACCGAGCAATCGTCAGAGCGGCACTCAGAGCCTCAAATTCATCATTATCATCGATCGTAGGTGCAACTGCTTATTCATTGACCACAGGAACCATTCATAGGCACACAGAGAAAAGGGGCTGAAATCACGGCACCCATTGTGCCAACTGCCATTGACCTCTGTACACCGACAAACCCGTTTGCAGTGGTGTCGGGCACATTCGACTTGCAATATCACTGACTGGAGTATAATTGTCTTCAGTGATGAGTTCCATCTTGATCTCAGCCCCGATGACCTGCGAATACGTGTCTGGAGACGACCCGCACAGCGGTGGGATACCAACCTGACTGTATTCGGCCATAACCAGGACAGTCACCGGACAACCTGAACCGACAACCAGGAGCAGACCTGCCAACTTTCCGGATTTACCCCGGAAATTCCTGATTTGTAATGCATCTTCTGGGTTTCCGGAATGGACACTATTATTGCCGGATTTTTAGTTACATAACAAAAATATCTACTCAGTTCAGGTCATCTATGTTAGGGAAACCTTAGAAAATTTGCTAATATGCAAATTGAACACACAATGACGCTGTTATGAAGAACAATTTAACACTGAATTTTTAAAAAGAGCAAAATCAGCTACAGTAAATGCTACAAAAATTCCAAGATTTTCTGCAATTAATTAAAAGAAACATTATAAAGAAATAGAAATACTCAAAATATAGACTGCTGGGGTCCCTGCTAGTGTAAATAAGATGTACATTAAAATGTATGATTACTAATTCCAAATATATAACTTTTGTTTAATATTATAATTTCAAGATGTGCTGAACAGTAAGGAAATATTTTGAACTATGTAATATTATTAAAGATATCCTATAAACTATAAGTAAGTATACATTATAATTCTTTTATAAATTTTTTCTATACCGTTTTGTGTTATGTCGATTATTTTATGCACGGTAGAACATTGCAGGATTTTGCTCTTACTGAGGTTGGCAGGTATGCAGGAGTGATGGTCTGGGGTGCCATTGCATTTCATAGCAGTACCCCTTTGGTTGTCATCCGCGGCACCCTTACAGCACAGCTGTACGTCGACGATATCCTACGTCCCGTTGTGTTGCCCTTCATATCACGCCATCCTGGGCTTACATTTCAACAAGATAATGCCCGCCCGTATACGACGAGAGTTTCTACTCTTTGTGTTCGTGCTTGCCCAACGCTACCTTGGCCAGGAAGGTCCCCGGATCTCTTCCCCAACTGAGCACGTTTGGAGCATTATGCGCAGGGCCTTCCAACCAGCTCGGGATTTTGACCATCTAACGCGCCAGTTGGACAGAATTTGGCCCGATATCCCGCAGGAGGACTTCCGCCCCCCCCCCTTATCAATCAATGCCAAGCCAAGAAACTACTCAGTTACTTCTCAGTTTCAAATAACTGCTTGTATAAGGGCCAGAGGTGGACCAACGCGTTTATGACTTTTTCATTTTGTGAAGCTCTTTCTCTTGAATAACTCATCCAATTTTTCTCAAATTGTAAACATTTATTTTTCTGTACATGTATATCACATCTACCGATTTTCGTCCCATTCGGATAACTCCTTCTTGGTGCGTCTTTTTTTTTTGTCTAAGAGTGTATATTATATATTGAATAAAATGCATTTTGAAAACTAATTATAACTCTACTTATCACTTTTGTTATGCAAAAATTAATTTTTATTTTACTATACTAGAGGCTTCGCCTCTCCTCTGTTATGGCTAACAGCGAGATACATAGGGGTGATTCTCGGGCAATGTAACAGCTTCCATCCATTTACTGTTGTCATCCTTAATGCAAAGGGCGTTTCATCACTGTTGAATTATCAGCTTTAAAATTCAATTAAAAATCGAAAATTTAAGATACAGACTTGAAATGAGGTTTATATGAATAAGAAAGCTTTCAGCTTCCAGATGATGTAAATATTTTCTTTGTAAGATAAAAACTCGAGGAGCATAGATATTACATCCACATAGGGGACGATATTTCTTGAAAAACTGTGTTTCATTTTTTGATAAAAATATCAGTCTGTTTTAAAATATTTTTAAACAAATGACGTCTAGTTTGAAAGAGAAATGTATGTAGTCTTAGACTGTAAAAAGATCAAAATTCTACGATCATTTTTTGGCGAGTTATCGTAATCTGAAGATGAAAAAGTAAATATTTTCCCACAAAACATAAAATAAAATAAAAAAGTCCCACGAAGATGAGACATGTCTTACTTTGGTCCCCCCATTTTTCTTCATCCATTGGTATCGCTCTCGACCCCATACCCCCAGCGGTATCGGAGGAGATAGCGTGACAAGCTTTTGACAATGGCAGCGGGAGTTACTTTTTTTTAGAATAGAGAGATTGAAAATAACATCAATATATAAGTCTAAAACCTACCATGTTGCTCATAAGACAACCAAGATATTTATTTTTTATTTAGTACTGCTTTTAAGGCTTGTATGTGTTTAATCCCATTACTTTCAAAGTTTAATCTATTTGACTACTGAAACAAAAGTATAGATACATAAAAGATTCAATTTCTAGTATTTCAATACCTGGATTTTTTCCCTGACAAAGATGCAGAGGTTTTCTATAAAATTTCCCTTCCTTTCTCCTAAGTTTTTTTTTCCTAAATGCCATTACATTCCCTCGTTTCAAACCGAAATGGGACTATTCGGCGCGGCCCTTTCTGCGCGAAACCCATTTCTGCGCCTTCGGTGAAAATCTATTTGGTGACCATTACTGTTTTCCAATTTTAGTATAACTTTTGTGAATATTTATAGTGTTTTTAAATATAGTATTCGAAGTTCCAGAATCACGTGTATGGTTTGCAATCAGCATTTTGTTAGTAACCTACATCTGTATTCTGAATTTATATCTTATTGTAATCATTAGTATTTTCACTTTTTAAAAATCATTTGCTGCTTTCCAATATTAGTATAACTTCTATGAGTTTTTTTATTATGTGACAGCGGATCTAGTCCCGATCGTATATTAATATTCGGACGGGCGAGCTGGCTGCAGCACTTAGTGACTTCAGATATGTGGTATAGCGACGGCACTTTTAGTATTGATCCAAGTCTCTTTGCACAAATTTATGTTATTTTTGCAAGAAAACACGGAGGAGTCCATCCTATAGTGTATGCATTTCTTCCAAACGAACAACGTGCCACGTATGACAGAATGTTTGAATTATTGAAAGAGACAGAACCAAATCTTAAACCCACCTCAATAGTATGAGACTATGAAAAAGCATTTCATATTGCTACGAAGGACTTTTTCCAGAAGTCGAACTAAAAGGGTGTTTTTTTCATCTAGCCCAAAACATGCGTAAGCATTTATGTGCATTAGGTTTGATTAGTAAATATAACAGAAATGCAGATTTTGCTTTGAAAGCAAAGATGGTAATAGCTCTTGCCTTCGTGCCGATAAACAAAATCGATGAATGTATTGACGCTCTAGGAATGGAACTGCCTAATGAACTTCAAGAACTTCTAAACTGGTTTGAAGATACCTACGTTGGACGAGCAAACAGAAGAGGAAATGGAAGACACACTCGTCTGTTTGTTCCAGAAATTTGGAACCTTTATAACAGGACACTAAATGGGGAAGACCGAACCAACAACCATGCGGAGGCAGCACATCGTCGACTGCAGTATGATTTGGGAATGCAACACCCAACTATCTGGAAACTGATAGACGAAAGTGCAAAAAGGAAGGGAAGCTGATTTTGAAAAATTGTTAGCCGGTCATGAACCCACCCCAAAGCTTAAAAAATATACAGATGCAGACAGAAGAATAAGAGATAATACTCTTAAATTTCATTCTACGTTTGCAATAGAGTATCTGAGGAGCATTACTCACAATTATCAGATGGATAATTAAAGTAAAAATGCAATTTATAAGGTAAAAAATTAAAATTTTTACAAATCCTACTAATGTCTCAGTTTTCATATTTTGTTTATGAATTTATTTTTGTACATACGTACAGTGTAAATTTTTTCCGTTTGGTTTTGGGGAAAAGCACTACCGCATTCTGCTTCCTGGATAATTTCTTTCTTAAACCGAGATAAAGATGTTTTTAACAAGCTTGTAGAACGTCACATCCTCGCAATTACCCCTCCCCCCTATTTTTTAAAAATTAATATTTCTTACACTTAAAAAGTTCGGAATGCAAATATCTGGCGCCGAAACAGCTGCGCCGAATCGGACAACGCCGAATCGGTCGCGCCGAATCGTACCAAACCGTCATACCGATTTAAAGCTCTCTGGGCAACTTTCTTAATAATCTTGATTTTTTTTTCTTTTACTGCAACTTATCAAAATATTTTACATTTTCATGAGATTCTGTACCGGAACATTTTCATTCCGCTCGTTATCGTTTTCCAATCTGTGAAATCTTTTGCTTGCTGCATTGGCCTTTGCAATTGTATGTTAAGGGTGGATCTATCGCGAGCTTCAAATTTACCTTTCAGGTCAAGGCTACTGCCTTAGAGAGTACCAGCTGTCTGGTGTTATATCTGATTCAACATATTCTCCCGGTTCCTATACCCAATGCTGGTATATCGATGTACCTCAAGACTGTTATGTACAACTGATTATCACGGAGATGAGCTTGTCTTCTACGTATGTAAGTAGTTCTTCTTTTATTGTTTTTTAGATAAATAATAATAGTTTTCTTAAAGTTACAAAAAGGCAGATAATTAGTAAAATTTTCAATACTTGCAATTAAATCCGTTGTAAACTTACATTTTCATCAGTTATAGTGAATAACATTTAAAAGGTTATATACTGTAATTATCTGAATACTAGGGCTACACATCGAACCATGGATCAAATGTTATAAACAGATTCATGCGTAATATAAATCTTCAGATTTTACTTTATTCAGCTAAACCAGTTAAACCAGTTTGTTAATCTGAGGAATTTTTATTATGAGTTTTATTTTCACAAATTTTAGCTCCAATTTTTGCAAAGTCTTTTAAATGTTTGTTTTGATTATGACCGGGAGAAAATATGTGTCTAAGATGAGATGGGTTTTGTTCTGTAACATTGCGTTTTAAGACAAAGATGTTTAAAAATATATTCTATTCTTTAATTTACTCATGGATCAATTTGAAAATGATTTTTTTTATTTTCTACCCTTTGATGTTGTTTTAAATAATTTCAGTACCCTTAACCGAATGCATTACATTAAATATAGGTGAATTTCCTAGCTTATAGCAGATATTAAACTTCACTTCTTGCCTTTATCTCGATTTCGTTTGCATGAGAAAAAAGTCACTGCAGTGAGAGTCTGAACTTCTTTTCAGTTAAGGGGACTCACTACTCTTAAATCTTTAAAACATTCGTTTTTTGAAAAAATATATGTTAAAGCCTGATCATTTCTGAACAAAATAAAGCAAACCGCGTGAAAATATTCCGCTTAGTTCCGGAGATATTGATATTCTAAATATTTAATAACTGATCAAGTTTATGGTAACAAAAAATTTAAACTCATTTTTCTCAAAATGTAATTTTGCATCATTCCGCAACTGATATCTCAAAAACTATGAAACATAATTCCATGAAATTTTATCACAGCATAATCATGTTATTTTATTGCGTCTGAACTAGAATTATTGCAATCACTGCATATTTTGTTATTTTTTCAGGTGTAAATTAATGCAAAAATTTAAGAAAATTTTAAGTATATTTTGAAAAGTTTAAAAAAAAAATTAAAAATTTTTTTGATGTTGACTGTTTTAGTTCAATTGTATTTTGAATTATTTATTTTAAATATAAAACAGGAATTATACATTTAAGTGTAAAATTAATTTCATAGTTCTGCGCGCAAGCCAGTATACAATAAAAATACTTAAAAAACAAGGTAGGGGAGAGTAGTACACAGTGAGACAAATTTAAAAAAAATATTAATTAAGAGCTAAATACAATCGACTGAAGAAATTTAGCTATTGGATGTTTAAATCTGTTTTATTGGCAAAATCTTTCACACAAAATTTATTGATACATATAAATAGAAACCAGAAATAATTAACGTTAAAATAATATCAGCATTCGTCTCGCTGTGTACTACACCTCGTACACAGTGAGACATTGCTAATTTATTTATTTCAAAAATATATTGTCGCAATACTAAACACAAACAATGCTTCATTATGTACAAGTTTTAATGAAGCAATCAATTGTTAATCTTGGAAAAGTCACTGAAGATTTATAAGGTCAAGCCGCACTTTAAAACGGACATATCCTGATAATCTTTTTGTTTTCATGGGCATTGACTGAGGCAGAACCATGACAATATCCAGTTTATTTACGGAGGCCACATCTGGAATGTTTGGCATCACAAAGGCATTATATTTCTCACTTTTGCGTAGATAAGTGACTTCAAAATCACTATCCTGTAGGACTAATTTCACAGCTGCAGCCATCTGTTCTTCTCCAGTTGTTCCAATTTTCCTTGGCACATTCTTAGACCATACCATCATAACTCTGAAAAAAACATATTTAGTACCGGAATATATATAAATAACATTATTAATGATAATCTCGGTTCTGTGTATCTATACAGCAATACAAGCTAAGATGTTATATCACAAGTTACAATGTTAAGATGTGGAATTCATTATATTGTGAAATAGCATAATCTTAGTAATTCAAAATTGAGTTGATAAAAATTGAGAAAATTCATAATGCTAAATACATTGCATTACAGTAACAAATATATTACAGTAACATTTAATGCACATTGTTATTATGGAATAAATATAGTTATGGTACACAGTGAGACATTGTCTCACTGTGTACCAGTGTTCCATGTCTCACTGTGTACCATTTCACTTTGCTAAAAAAAATGGCTAAATATATCCCTTCCATTGTTTTTCTTTAGTTAAATCCTTGGTATTAAGTAGAGAAATAGTGCAGCATATATATAATATTCAATCCAAATTAATAGATACAATTAAACTGAAGATATATGACATATAACAAAGATAAATAACTTACTTTTAGGTTCAAAAAATCACTTTCGTTTCGTTCAAAAAATCACTTTCGTTGCTTGAAATGTGGGCGGCAATTAGTCCAAACAAAACGTCACTGAACAGCCTGACATCTAGCGGCACAAGCATAAACTTCATTATAAAATCTTCTCTGTTCCACTGTGTACTACTCTCCCCTATATCTAAAGCATTTAAAAAAAATTATTTAAAATTATTTTGAGAGTTGAATATTTGTTTATTAAAATAATTATATCAATTTATCATATACCTAAAATTTGGAAAAATTGGGAGTAAATTGAAATAGTTACAAAGAGTCAAAAAGTATGAAAATATGCCTTTTTTCCTCGACTTAAAGAGTCGTGAGTCCCGTTAAAATGGAAGAGAGGGTTAACTGGCAAATTAATTCTACACAGCTCTATATTAAATCTAATTTTAAAACGCAATAGCATAGTTAAAAATTGACAAACGTACCGTCCTTGGTTGGAAAGAGAGTAATTGTTTCATTCGACTGCATTACAATTGGAAATTAATGGAAATCTTCAAGTGACGGCAGTTGATGAGAGGACTTGTAGCATGGGTCTCCTGAAATCACTTTGTCGCAAACACTAAAATTTGAATGGTCGCACCATGAGAAGATGGTCCTCGACAGAGCTTCCTCCATAGACAGCACCTGTTAAAACTGAACTGTATTCCTCTGTGTCAAATCAACCGATTGAACCAGAAGTTTTGGACAAGTCGAAAATATCATTGTAGTTTTCGAAATTGAAAGCTAATTCTTCATTGTACAATAAAATACCGGTGCTTGCTGCCTCATCAATAAAGTTCCGAACTTCGTTAGGTTTGCGTTGAACAGAGCTAAGAGTATTTTAAATAAGGAATGAAGTTACGGGCATTTAATCCAGTATTTCTCTAGTCCCTGTACATTCAGATTCGAAGTTTACTCTTCCGGCATTGTGATAGTGCCCTATATAAAGTAGACGTTCAAAAGCCTTTCCCCCACCAATCGTTTAACAATATATTCTAAACGACATATTTTTTTCGTACACAATATTAAATTGTAGTTTAAATAATCTTTAAAACTACATTTAGTGCCTGATAAGCGCGTTGTACATAGTACATTGGCTTCTTTTCGGATGAAACTGTAAGATTTATTCTGTAAATTCCTCTTTGATTCTCTTTTAAAGTAAAATAATTGTGCCTCAAATTTCTTTCGGCAGAGTTGTGGTGTAACATATGTGGAAATCACTTTCATTGAGAAGAATGAAACGGATAAATTCTGTTCCTCAGACAGAAAAAATTGCCTTGAGAAGCCAATAACTGCTTTAAGTAATGTCAGTATCGAATTCTCTCATTTAGAATATTCTGAAACGAATATCCCCAGTTCTTTCGAACTAAAGTATCATATAGGTAATGTATTCTGTCTTTCATATTTTTACATTTCAGTAGCTTATATTTTGTTGATTTTAGATATACCGTAGCATAAAATAGATGATATGTGCAGTAAAAAAAAAGAATACTAACAAAAAACCAAAAATGTGTGTAAATAAACTAGCTATTTGGTAAAAAATATTTGTATTGCTGACATCTTCATAGAATCAGCCGATTTAACAATAGATTTTCATTTGGCATTACAGCAGAAAAGTCCCCATCCTCCGTGTGGCTTGTGGATCGGAGGAGGGTACGAGCCCATCGGATGTCGCCCCTTGGGAGGTTCCGTCTAATTTGAGGTGTCACCATGTGATTAGTTCACCTATAAGGTGCTCCCAAGCAACCAAAAATTTCGCAGCGTTGAATGGATGAATGTTTAAATACAAAGGCGCCTGCCGTGTACGAATTTAAAAAAAAAAAAAAATTAGAAAAAGAAATATCATCTTTTCTCAGACTATACCTATATTTTTAGAATGAAATAACATTAGAATTTGGTATGAAAATCGCAACGAATTAATTTGTACTTCAGAATAATCGATGAGAAATCGAAAAAGAGTAGATTGAATTTTTAGAAATACTTGCGTCATACAGTTTTGATGTACGTTTTTATCATCGCCATGATTTTTGACCTGATAAGCGTCATAATCGTTTGACTCTATGCAAAAACCTCATATTAAAAATATTTATTAAGGTTTATGAGCTACAATTTACGTGAATTTTTTTTCTGAATTTTACCCCCTGATATTTATATACAAAGATTCTTCATATACATCAACAGAAAAACCATCATGTCTCCTAAGGTAGTAAAATAAATAGTCTTATTGATGAAAATTTGCATCATTAAAGTACATTTTATTGCCTTGTTAATTAACGGAGGTATTAAACTTAAAATGAACATTTTTGAGTAAATGACCCACTTATTTTTGTACTAGTTATCCACTTATACACTAGTTATCAAACATTAAGGAAAAATCACAAAAAGAGGGATAACACGTTCAAAACTAGGCCAATCTGTTTAAAATTTCAATATGTTGTTAAGTAAAAGGTTCTTAACAATACTACATTATGCAAAATAGTGGCGCTCCATTCGGAATACGTCATTTTGTAGGAGCATAAAAGTGCATGTCTCAGAGCAAGGCAGCAATTGCATCTGCGAGGCTGAGATTAGACAATTCTAAAATGACCTCCAGGCTTCATTTGACTGAAGAACTGTGATGGCAAGCTATTGGGAGACTAGAGGCAGGACAAAGTTAGACTGAAGTGGCCAGATGGCTAAATGGGAGTCCGTCTGGGGTTCATAGACTTGGCAACAATTTCTAACCACAGATTCGGCATCCAGGAGGTTCAGCCAAGGACGGCAAAACGCTACGACGAGTGCCGATGACCGATATTTGTCATTATGCACACGAAGGAATTGAACAGCAACTCCGTCTGCAGATCCTCCATCGTTGCAAGCTCTGGAAGGTTGGTATCACCGTCTACCGTGCGTAGAAGGCTTCACGAAGGTGGTCTTTTTGCGAAGTGACCAGCCATTTGCGTCCCGCTCACGTCACGCCATAGGCGGGACTGTTTGCAGTAGGCACGTCAACATGTCCACTGGACGCGTGATCAATGGAGGGCTGTTCTCTTTACGGATGAGTCCAGGTTTAGCCTCCAAAGCGATAGTAGGCATATTTTGATTTGGAGATAACCTGGAACTCGTTTTCATCCATCACACATCCGTGAAACAGATGCATACGGATGAGGCAGTGTCTGTGTTTAGGGTGATATCTCTTTGGGTGGATGCACAGACCTCCATGTCTTTCCCCATGGAAATAGGAATGCTCACACCTATAGAGATGATTTCCTTGATGTTTATGTGCGCCCTTATGCCGGGGCAATAGGTGATGCTTTCGTGCTACAGGATAATAACGCGAGACCGCACAGGGCTCGCATCGTGGATGCTTATCTTGAGCAGGAAACAATTCAGCGCATGGAGTGGTCAGCTCGATCACCGGACCTAAATCCTATCCAGCATGTTTGGAACGCTTTAGGACGACGTATAGCTGCTCTCAATCCTACTCCTGGGACCCTGCCACGCTTTCAACTGCTTTGCAAGAGCAATGGTTCTCACTTCCTACCGAACTCATAGACCACATAATTGACAGCATCACACATCGCTGTATGTGCTGTATTTCTTCTCGGGGGGATCACACACCATATTAAAGGTACTTTTCCTATACCAAACTGACACATCCAATTTATTCATGGAATACATATGCTAGTTTCTATAACACCATAATTGTTTGGCGATTTCTTTTTATGCTATTTTATACCTACCTATGTGTTGTATAATGTGTATAAGTTTCATTAAATACTACGCGTAAGTTTTTGAGTAATCGCTATTTTTGTGACTTTTCCTTAATTTTTGATAACCAGTTTATATATATATATTATATACATGCATATATATATATATATATATATATATATATATATATATATATATATATATATATATATATATATATATATATATATATATATATATATATATATATATATATATATATAAATCCAATTTAAAGTTATTCTAGGGACCATAAAGAAATGACACTGTATGAGAGAAAACGTTAAGTCTGGGTAATAGAAAAGCAAAACACTGAGCATATAATAAAGACTTATTTCCGTAACTCACCTTTCATTTCTTCATTTACAATGGTTTAGACATCATTTTTTTTAATTATGTTTTAAAGAAATCATTTATCTTTTTAATGAAAATTTGCATTATTAAAATGCATTTTATTGCGTTCTTAATTATAGGAGGTATTGAACTTGAAATGAACATTTTTGAGTAAATGACCCACTTATTTTTGTTACTCATCTACAGAATTCATGGCTAAACATGTAGTAATATATATATATATATATATATATATATATATATATATATATATATATATATATATATATATGTGTGTGTGTGTAAGTAATATATGCATGCTCATACACACACGTTTATATAACCTTTCCCCAGAGCACTTGATCTGCGCTGAGAAGGATCACTTTCGATGTTCAAATCATACATGCATTCACCAATATAAAGTGTGCGACGGAGAGAGAGACTGTGAAAATGGAATTGACGAAAGTGAATGCGGTAAGTGTGCTATAAGTGTTTTGCTGTATGGCAATTATTAGCCATTTTTTATTACCATTATTAGTTCTTCAGTGCATTTGTGAATACTCAGTTTCGGTGATCTATGAACACAAAGCGGGCTTATATCTTTATGAAAGAGAATTTTTCTTTAATATAAAAATTGAATTTTAAAACTCGAAAACTTTTCTCAGTGAGCTAGAAATAATCTCAGCGAGTACGCTAGAGTGTCATATTTCTTCTGCTGTGTGTATAGTATTCTTATTCTTTTGTTTCTTTTTACGTGTATTTGTTTGTGTGTCAAAAGAATAAACGTCTTTTGTTCGAATATCTCTTCATTGAGTGAAAGAATGGAAAAGACCGCTTGAACCACGATTGTTATTACAATAAATAAATAAACAAACAAATATAATATATATATATATATGTGTGTGTGTGTGTAAGTAACATGTCGGGCCCACCTCAAGAAGAACGATGAATTAAGGATCCAACATGCTACAAATGAAGAGAAGTCGAGTCGGGAGCAGAGATAGCACGGGTTATTTTCATTCAAACATTTTATTATAACGACGACACATCTTCTCGAGCAAAGACGATTATGAAAACAACTCGATTGGCCACAGCATGCCCACCCGGCAACAGAAAATCGGACAGAGACAACATCTACATGACGCTGAGCCTTAAATAGATTTTTCAGTATGGTTCGTCATGTGATCTTGAAAGGAGAAGTTAATTGGCTAATGTTTAGGAGGGACGTGACACCTACATAATACTTGTCCGGAAGTAGTTAATTTATGCACCCACGCTACGATTTTTTGCTTTTAAGCAATAAAACCGCCATTTTAAACTTTCGCCCCAGGGAATTTAAAATAAGCTAGGATTTGAAAAGGCTAAATTCAAGGCTAAACAAGAAAAAGGGATTTTTAATGTTATTTATATATATATATATATATATATATATATTGGTGTCATTGAATTAACTAACGGACGAACTGATGAATTGACAAACTACAGACATAACATTTATACTTAACCCTTTGAGGGGCGCCGTTTGCACTGTGCAAACGTCCAAATCTAGCCTTTTTTATACTTGCATTCAATGTATTCCAGTTAAATGAGCAGAAACGTGGTTAGTACTGCCATTTGTTATCAGTTTAAAGAAGTAAAAACATTTTGAAACCTTTAATTGGAAAGTTTTTCAAGATTCTTTAGGTTTAAAATAATCGGGAAAAATATCTGCACCGTGCAAACGGTGGAGGTTGTTGTCCCTCAAAGGGTTAAAAAAACACTTATATCTTTTTCAGCTTTCTGCTCGGACTTCTACGAAAGTCCTACTATAACAAAAGTTAACCTACTCGAACGCTCCCGGGCGTTCTACTGCCGCGCCTGCATTCAAAACAATCTCTCCTCGACGAAGTCGGGAGAGGATACTCTCTTCACTTCGCTTCCAATGCGAAAAAGATGGGAAGGGTTTGGTTACATGACAACCCCCCCCCCCAATAAGATTGTGCTACGCAGAGCAAAGTAAAATCACAAACTATTAATGTAACATAATGTTCTTAATCATATTAGACCTATAAAATAATTTTTAAAACAGATGGATAGACACCTTGGCATAATACAGGATAATTACATGTAGATATATATATATATATATATATATATATATATATATATATATATATATATATATATATATATATATATATATATATATATATATATATATATATATATATATATACACTCAAGAGCCAAAACATTATGACCACCTGTCAATAACGAGTTGGCCCACCTTTGGCGCGCAACACAGTTTCAACCCGCCTTGGCATGGATGCCACAAGTCCTTGGTAGATGGCCGGAGTCAGATTGTACCAGATGTTTAAGCAACGGTCACGCAAATGCGAGATATTGCGAATTGGTGGTCTTTGAACTCTGAGCTGCCGTCCCATTACATCCCAAATGTGTTCTATCGGATTGAGATCCGGTGAGTTAGGCGGCCAGGACATTAACTGGAATTCAGCATCATGTTCCTGGAACCACAATTTTAGCCTTGTGATACGGGGCGTTGTCCTGTTGGAACATTCCATTTCCATCTGGAAAAACAGAGGCCATGTAAGGGTGCAACTGGTCCGCAATGATGTTCAGATACCCTGTAGCATTCATGGTCTGCTCTACCACAACCGCGGGTCCAAGATACGCCCAAGAGAACGTCCCCCAAAGCATAATACCGCCACCACCGGCCTGTGTATGACCTACTGTACATTCAGGGAGCAACAGTTCACCTGAAAGACGGCGTATCCTGACACGGCCATCGGCGTGATGAATGACAAACCGTGATTCATATGACCAGGCAACTCTCTCCCACTGATCCATGGACCAGTCGCGATGTTCCCGGGCCCAGAGCAGGCGCAGTTGGAGATGACGCTTGGTCAGCAAAGGCACACGAGTGGGACGTTTGCTGCGTAGCCCCATATCCAACAGTGTCCACTGAACAGTGTGCTGCGATACTATTCTACTTTGCCCTGCATTGTATTGGGCTGTCAGCTGAGCCACTGTCTGGCTCCGGTTTTGCTTCACCATGCGAGACAGTCTCCGACGACCTTTTTCTCTGATAGCGTGTGGACGTCCAACACCATGTCGTCTACTGCTGGTTTCACCGTCATTCATCCACTTTGCATCAGTACTAACAACTGTAGGTCGCGAACAACCCACGAGTCGTGCAGTTTCGGAAATACTTGTTCCGAGCCTTCGAGCCATTACAATCTGCCCTCTATCAAAGTCGCTTAGATCCGCAGCCTTTCCCATCACACACAGAAGTGAAAGAATGATTCTTCAGACTCTCCAGCAGCAGTTAAATACCACTTCCACCTGATCACGTGCCTTCCACGTTATACAGGCGAATTCATTGCAAAATGTAGGGGTGGTCATAATGGTTTGGCTCTTGAGTATATATATATATACATATATATATATATATATATATATATATATATATATATATATATATATATATATATATATATATATATATATATATATATATATGTATATAAGTATTTTCAAAAACTTCAAAAATTTAAACAAAAAAAACAAAAAAAATACACTTCAAATAATTCAAAACACATGTATCGAATACTTGATACAATCTCGCTTATGGAAACTTAAATACTAATGTCATTTATTCAGTTAGTAATCTTGAGAGACCATCAGCATTTTTTAATTGTGCACCTGGACAGTGCGAAACATGTATATTATGTCTTTGCCAGATTTATTCTCATTAATTTCTTTCACCAATTTATCTTCAACAGAGTTCTTAATCTAATTAATGACAACATTTTTGCAATTTCTCACTGAATCACCAAAAGCTGGTACATCCTCTAATGTCCTAGTCTATTTAGTTAATTAAATTTTGTTTCGAACAGAATAAATATCTCCAGAAACATTATCACATTTTTTTTACCTTTTCCTAATTTTTCCAATTCTGGTAACTTTTGATGCACTTTCTGGATTTACAAATGTTTTTCCATCTAATTTCTTCTTTTCAAAATGTTCCTTATCAACTCCAGATGCATTTCCATTTGCTGAAATTAATAATTTCGAAGTTTCGTTGATTCCACTTTTTTCAATATTTTCTTCCTGTGTGCTCATTAAAGTTCTATTTTATGATATTACATTTGCAGGTCTTATATCTCTCGGAAAGCTATCATTCAAATTTTCTGTGCTTTTGTTCATTTCAAGATGCTTTTCCTTTACAGTATATGTTGCTTTTCCTTTTCCTCTAAATTTGAAAACATTTTTAGCATCTTTATGCGTATCAGAATCCTTTCTGTAGAATGGCTAAGCGATTTTTTTAACTTCAAAGTTGTTACCTGTACCATAATTATCCTTTTCAACTTCAAAATCGCTATTCGGCACAAAATATTTTACAATTTCTGCAGATTTTTCATCATATGCAGCGGAAATTTGGGCCGCAACCAAGGTTTGAGGTTTTTTACTTACAGAATTATTTTTCTTATTGACTTGTAATACATCATTATCAGACGAATATTCACTTTTGACAAAGTTTTCATCAATTATATTGAAATCAATACTAGAATATTATTTTGAAGAATCTTCTTCAAAAGAAGTCAAATTTAATCCAATATTGTATACTTCATTTGATTCTTTTTCGACTAATTCAGTCTCCCGATCCTCTGATGTCAAATAAGGTTGTGATCTAGATTTATTCCCATTCTCTTGCAATTCGTGAACATTTTCAACAATCCTTTACAACAATCATTTTCGGATTCCCCCTTTGATTTATTTGTACGACTACTTTTAATTAAAAATACCTCAAGATCATTATTCTCTAATTTTTTATTAACATTTATGTTTCTATTTGTATCAGAATCTGTTACTTGGTCAACTTTTAATTTGTCTGATATTATATCATCAGTGACATCATTATTCAATTCTGAATTTGATACAGAGGCTAAGGTAGAAGACAAACTGCTTTTTAATTTGCAGGGTTGAATTCTATCATACATTTTATTCAGTTCAAAGTTATCAGAGAAAGTATTTGCAGAGGCCAATTCCATTTCTTCCCTATCATTTTCCTCAACAGTCTTTGCTTTATATGAAGTCAAGAAACAAACGATTTCTTTTTGAAAATTATCATCACTGTTTTTAATAATCTTTGCAGGTAAAAATGTTTCTAAACTCTACAAACTAGCAAAACCACTAATATTCGTTGCATTTTGAGTTAGCTCAATAACTTCTTTTCCTTCATTTAAGTCTTTGTCAGAATTGTAAGAGGAATTATTTTCATTTTCAACAGCAGTTTCATCCTGTTTTCGTTCATCATGAGTCAAAGCACCTTCTTTGAGAATTTCTGTTTGTTCAACATCCTTCTTTTCTTTATTTAAACCCGTGGTCTCTACAATACATGAGTCACATTCGAGTGTAGGTGATATGAACCACCAGTAATAGCATGACTCAAAATACTTTCATTTACCTGTTTCGTTTGCTTACCATCCTCTTTTTCTTTCTGTATGCATTCTATTTATGTATTTGATCGAAAAGAATTTTCATCTCTCATAAGGAGAAATTTCTGTACTCCTTTAATTTTCAGAGAAAGGTATTCTGGCAGTAAAAGGAATCAATGCCCTCCGTGATAATACCGTAACTTGGTTGAAGAATCAGCGATCATCTTCTGCTGGTTGGGGCAAAAACACGCACAGAGCAATCACAGCTCTATACTTGGCAAAGACATCTCCCTTTCGGGGACAAAATTTGGAAGAGGACCTCGTCGCCAAAGAACTGGAATTGCAAGCTTCAGTGGCCCTGCTGAGGTACTGTCCAATTTTCTTACATCTTCCTCTGCCAACGTTACGATTTATTTTTAAGTGAAGCACTCGTAGAAAGAACATACACTTATAAACACCATATATGATGTCATATATAGTGTTATCAATTTGGCGTCACCTCTAAGTTATAGATAATGTGGGTATAAATGTTACACTCGGCGGAACTTACTGAATTCTTTTAACAAGTTATGTGTACTTATAAGGTTCTTTTCGGTAATGCTAGTCATTTTTTATTTTTCTCAGATTAAGAACAAGATAGTTGTTCATCAAGATTAAATATGTATTTAGCGTCTGCTTCAGGGATAGAGTTTTCGGAACTTATCTAACTGATGTTTTCAATAACTCTTAAACGAATTGTGTTGAAAACTTTCCCATTGGAAGGATTTTCTATAGTGGTGATAATCCATTTTGAAGAGCCGAATGATAATCAAAGGGCGTTAAAGAACCTTTTGCAGCAGATTTCATGCCAATTGTTTAGAATATGTCCATAACAAACTTTTCCGCCTATAGTTGAACAAATTAATTGCTTTATCGCGTGAAGAAACATCTGATAGTTTTAATGCTCAATATACCTCTAAAATAGTCTTTACATCATCATGTTTAGCATCTAGATGACATATACATCATTTTACTGTAAATACCAACCTAAAACAAATTTATGAAGCGTATCACAAATACCTGATTGCCTAATGTGTCATGTAATAAAGCTGAAAAACTAACGCACCAAAGTAAAGTCATTTGTAAATTCGCCAGCTATATCATACTGAAGATTGTTTTATGGATAGCCCTGTCTAATGATGAGTAAAACGAAAGACTAACGAAGCTGGGCACATAATCTTTAAGGCAAGCAGAAAAATATATCGAGAAAACCGAATCAAAAACAAAACTCAATTCATATGAATGTAAAAAAGTTTTCTTTTTTTTATTTTCAATAACAAGCAATAAACTAAAAAAACTAGATAAAATGCACAACAAGAAAACAAAAAACAACTAGGTAGAAAGTAAAACAAAGAAGGAAACAGTATGTATTTATTCCTAAATGCTCTTGCCTCCCACTATCGGATACAGAGATCTAGAGCCGATAATGGCTCACAGATCAGGAGGTGGGAAATGTCCATAACTTGTGGTTTATCTCAAAAATCTGGAATGAATGTACTATTAGCAACCCATAACTTAATTGAATTTCTGTCTATAAATTCTTCATAAAGCAGGTCTTTCAATTGTGTCCACCTATAGTGGTGATAAATACCCTTAAAGAAATATATGCGATCGGTCTACTCGGATTCTGCATAACTGCAGCACCTCACTTTGCCAATCCGTCCGCCAGTTCATTACCTGCGATTCCGCAGTGTGCTGGAATCCACTATACAGAGTTAAACGACTGTAAAACGACTTTGATGTTTCGTGATGACAGTATATGAACAAGGGACAGACACTCAAGAACATGTACCTCTGCTATCTTGGTGATATCTTATTAATAAAAGAGAGTGTTTGCGTGTGTGTGTGTGTGTGTGTGTGTGTATGCGACCCCCAGGCGAATCTGTGAAACTTACAGATGTCAAATTTGGCACACGGGTATTGCAGACTATGGGAAGGTGCACCTCGAAGCCCGAATTTTAAATTTTATTCTAGAAAATTTTTTATTTTATGTTTTGTGCGATATTTTATGTTTTTTTAACTTCAGATTACGATATCTCGGCAAAAAATGATCGTAGAATTTTTATCTTTTTACGATCTAAGACTACAGACATTTCTCCTTCAAACAAGACCTCATTTGTTTAAAAATAATTTAAAACAGACTAATATTTTCATCAAAATATTAAAACCACTTTTTCGATTTTTTTACGCCCTTTTATGCATCTACGGTCGATGCTCTTCGTGTTTTTATCGTACAAAGAAAATATTTACATCATCTGGAAGATGAAAGCTTTCTCATTCATATAAACCTCATTTCAAGTCTCTATCTTAAAATTTCGATTTTTAATTGAATTTTAAAGAACAATACGTCAACGCAAATTCCCCGCTTGAATCTTCAAGCGCGGTTTGGTTGAAGAACCTCTTTTTCACTCATAGGCGAGGGGAAGGGGCGGGGAAGGCTCGAAGAAAGAATATTTCGCCCATTCGTGGAGGGTTGGACCGAACGAATTTCTCGCCGGGGGGGGGGAGAATTTTTCTTCTGGCTGTTACTGTTAGCAGGAAGTGGAATACGTAGCCAGAAAATTTAGACACCTTGATTCGTTGTTTTTTAGTGTTTCCATTCTCTGACAATGATTGCTGAAGGGAGCGGGTCCCTAAACCGACCGGCTAGAAGGGCGAAGCCCGTGTCATGGGTTATGTCACAGTATACATAACATAGAAAATGTCAATTTTTTCTATGTTATTTATACTTTAATCAATTTTTAAATTGATTTTGGTTAACAAACATTCTTAAAATCCCAGGCAACGCCATCTATAATTAGGAATACCTCCAGCTTTTCCTTTCTTACAGAACAAAACTCATTTCGGAAGTTTTATTGAAGGTAAAACGAGTAATTTCTGTTGTGGCATCTAAAAAGGTATTTTAAGTAAACAATTAAACTTTGAAGCGTATTCCCATCTTTAACATTACAGTAATAAGCATTACATCTTATTAATAAAAGTGGATGTTTTCTTATTAATAAAAGCGAATGTTTGCGCGCGTGTGTGTGTGTGGGCGGCCCCCAGGCGAATCTGTGAAACTTACAGCCGTGAAATTTGGCACACGGGTAGTGCAGACTATGGGAGAGTGCACCTCGAAGCACGAATTTTAAATTTTATTCTAGAAAATTTTTTATTTTATGTTTTGTGGGATATTTTATGTTTTTTTAACTTCAGATTACAATATCTCGGCAAAAAATGATCGTAGAAATTTGATCTTTTTACAATCTAAGACTACAGACATTTCTCCTTCAAACAAGACCTCATTTGTTTAAAAATAATTTAAAACAGACTAATATTTTCATCAAAATATTAAATCCACTTTTTCGATAAATTTATGCACTTTTTAGCATCTACGGACGATGCTCTTCGTGTTTTTAACTTACAAAGAAAATATTTACATCATCTGGAAGATGAAAGCCTTTCTCATTCATATAAACCTCATTTAAAGTCTCTATCTTAAAATTTCGATTTTTAATTGAATTTTAAAGAACGATATTTCAACACAAATTTTATGTGGTTCTTTCAACACGGTACTCTAGGCGTTGGAATCAATCATTCATAAGAAATGCGCATGCGCACAAGGAAACGTTTTATTTACTTTTGCCGGTGTTCACTTTTTCTGTATTCTGTCAATTTTTGTTTAATTTAGTTACTTTTTTGCATATTCTTTCTTTTTATGCTTCTGTCTGAAACTCTGGAATATTTTTTAATATCCTTCTAATACTTCGAAACTTAACAATGTTTACCAGGGGTGTTTTAAAACAACTGTTAATTATGTTTGTGTTTAGCTGTGAGAAAAAATAATTTTGTAAAGGTCTTTTTGGTCTTTTATGCTAAAATAGCACTTACAAATCAAAAAAATGAAACAAAAACTTACCTGTAAATAGCATACCTTTTTAATAAATTGATCAATTTGAAGTAATTTTTAAAGAAATTTAGCTAAAACACCTATCATTCTGCACAAAATCCTAAAGCTAATATTTTAAACTAATTTTAGCTTTTGATTGTGGAAATTTTTGATGTTAAAACATGTTAACAATGTATTAAATATGCATTATTTTGTAAGTCAAATATAGTTGCACATTAAATTTATAGAAATTTGTGGTATAACTTTCTTAAGTAGCATGATTTATTTTTTCTCGATATCTTATTCTTAATTGTCATATTTTGTGAACATAACTTTTTTAAATTAAAAAAAACACAAATAACAGTTTAGGTTAACAAGAATTATTGTCAAGAATTATATTTCACATGATTGGACAAGCCCCAGGTCAAGAAGTGTTGAAATTAATGGAGGTAAGGTTAATTTTTTTTACATGCAGTAATTTTTTCATGTCCTCATTCATAAATTAGAATCGATAGCTGATTTATACCTCATTTATATTTTTAGAATTTAACTTCTTACTTCTGTTTTAACTTTCCTTTCTATTTTACCATCATGTTTTGTTTTGCTATTATTGAAGTGTGTAAAATATTTTTCATTGCTTACTACGATTTAAAAAAAGTTTTTGTATTATTGGCCTGTACTTTTTTATTCATACTGTGTTATTCATACTGTTATTTTTTCTACGTTATTTATACTGTATTTAGTTTTTAAATTGATTTGGTATTGTTTACTTTTCAGCTTTTCCCGAATGATTTTCCGAATCTTTACCCCGGAAAGAGAAGCGAGACTGGAAGAAATCAGACAACAACAGCAAAGAATAGTTGGACAAAAACCACAGGATCGTCATGATTTGTTAGCAAGAGTGTTTCATCAAAAACAAAAATCACTTATGAGTCTCATCACAAAGGCAAAGACTTTTTGAGAAGTTAGGTGTCATATGTACACCATAATTGCAGTTTTGGCTGATTTAAACTCTGTATTCTTAACATTTTGATGCCCCTGTAGCAGTAGTGGATTACATGGTTAACTGGAGTTACTCATTTTGTTCCATTTTAAAGGAATTAGGCTGTGGTTCATATGGGACTGGCGTTTAGAAACATACGGCATATGAGGCAGATATTACGGATCAAATAATAGCCAAAGATGACACCACTTCAGTCAGTTGTCACAAAACAACTGTCTCTGTCCACATGTTTCAGAAGCCTCCTCTACACGATTTCTTCATTCGGGAATGGCGTTTAGAAACATACGGCATATGAGGCAGATATTACGGATCAAATAATAGCCAAAGAAAGCAAGTGTCTATAGACAATGCGTGGATTGTCCCGTATTGCCATCTACTAATCACAATTTTCAATGCCCATATAAATGTAGAGTACTGTAATTCAGTTTTATAGTGTGGCGTGTGAGTGGAACACTGGTGTGTGGTTTTCAAATGATTTTAGCTTTTACTGGAAATTAGCATAACATTAGCATCCAAAACAGTAATCGTTTGGAAAGTTTTTATTTATATATACAACTCACTACCATAATACTCTTAAAATTTATATTTTAACGCATTTCGGTTACTGCTGTTGTTTGTAAACAAACGATCTTCATTGCCATGCTCATTTCAGAAATTTCTCATTGAGATGATGCTCATTTAATGCGTTTTTTCAAAAGTGAAATATACCATGTTCTGTAAATGCCCCGAAAATATTTCTATACTGGAGATGTAGACAGATTAAAGAATATAAGTAAACTTTTGTGTAATTTATACATTTGTGTGTGTTTAATTATTTAAATTAATAGTTTTATATTTTTTATACGTTTTATTCTTGCATTCTTTTAGGGGTTTATAGTGTTGCGTGTGAGTGGAACACTGGTGTGTGGTTTTCAAATGATTTTAGCTTTTACTGGAAATTAGCAGAACATTAGCTTCCAAAACAGTAATCGTTTGGAAAGTTTTGAATTTAATTTATTAAATGCTGATCACGAGATTTCTTTTCTTTTTGTGATACTTTAAATTAATTTTGCGTCACGTGCATAACAACGAAATTAACTGACAAAGAAAATATTAAAATACAGTAAAAGATAAAATTTAACCACTAGACAAATTGAGATGGACATTTTTAAAAATTTTGTTCAAATTAGTATGTTTTATGGATATTAAATCAAATCTATATATAAAACTGTAATTTCCTCACAAAATATGCTTCGCCATGACGATAAATAAGTCCCAAGGCCAAACTTTAAAATATGCTGGCGTACATTTACGAGAAAATTGTTTCTCGCACGGTCAGTTTTACGTAGCTTGCTCACGAGTAAGTTCGCAGACGAGCCTGGTAATATTAGTTCCGCCCAATGAAGAAACAAAATATATTGTTTATAAGAAAATTCTCTAAAAAGTAATTTCACTACTTTTTCATTGTAATTATCGTAAAATGTACCCCGTAGCGAAGCACGGGTATTCAGCTAGTGATAAATAAAATGTTAAAATTGAATATCAAATGCCTGATTTGTATTGCAGGGGTAAGTAATTTATTAATCTTGTTATGAGTAGTACCAGAGATACCCCATTGCGTTGTGTGAATAATCGGGAGTTGAACTCCAATGGTAACTAACCAGTCGATGCGTTTATTTACAAATAAAATAAAAACATCTATTTACAATATCTTACAGATTTAAGATTACGTAGCATTAAGGAAGACTGGGCTATAAATAAATATATGTATAAAAGAGAACATATTCTGTCCACTCCCTGTAGAAGAAACATTACGAATCGTGTGGGGAAAAAATCAATTTAAAAATTGATAAAGTACCAGTTCCTTGAGCATTATTTTATGGAAACTATGCCCAACCTGGGTTATTGCGGTTACAGTAGCCCTCGGTACAGGTAATGATGAGGCACATCTTGGGGTTGCAGTATTAGGTGGATAGTGGCAAGTGGATACGAATATCTCGGAGGCGCTTCCGTGCTGACGGGGCTTTATCGGGGATACATCAGTATTTTCATGGTCATGCGCGGCAGTCAGGGATTTTCGCCACAGCTCCCGAACATCGAATCTCCTCTACCTCAGGTCTCGTCGTCGATGGCTTCTCCGAAAAATCCCTCCAGGGTTCTCGCTTTTTCTGGCACCAGCCCAGGTCTGTCTTCCAGAAAATTTATTGGTGTTTAATTCGTGGGCAGGGTTTAATTCGTGGTTTAATTCGTGGGCAGGATGATATAACATCTTCACACGGTTCACCCACGTGGTATTTTATTTCCGCAAAATTGGAGGCCCCTTGTCTTTTCGAGGAATTTTGCGTCCTTCCATCCTAAGCAATTTTGGATTGCGTTGTTTCTCAGAACTCGGTGCAGGTGCGGGAGACACACTATGTCCGTTTTACGACTTTCAAATGCATTGACAGAAAAAATGCTGATGTCACATAGTGTTGGAAGGAATTGAAAAATCCTTCACAACAAACATATCATGTATACATGGCCTACCATTAAATATACCTGGCTTAGCATAACCCGACTTCTTGAAAAATGGGAGTTTTACAATATTTCCGAGGATAGAGCATCTGCATGTAATGAAATTGTCCCTCGTTTCATGCAATATCGTACATTTAGAATATTTTCACGATGCATTTTACAGGAATTCTACCAGTTCTTTGACTGTGAGTGAACTCAGCATGTTTGTGAACGCGTTAACTGTGACTTGCCACAATGTTAGACGATTCTATGGATATGACTTAGTGCAGATCCTCGCCGAGCGAATGGCCAATCCGGAGTCATCAAGTCCCGGGGCTTACTTGACTCTCTGCAACTCTAATTGGACATTGACGGAATCGGATACACGGAGATTGTTGAAACTCCTACAGAAACATTCGAAATACCCTTTCCATTTAGGTGAGAAATTATAAATTGAAATTTTAGATAGTGAGTTTGTTTATGAACGCAATTTATGTTTAGAAATGTATCAGAAAGTGCGAGAACTAAATTTATATTTTAGCCGTTCAATGCAGAGCGGTGCCAATTAACTTCAGAGAAAATGTTCTTCCTGACCATGATGACCAAAAGTATATATATATATATATATATATATATATATATATATATATATATATATATATATATATATATATATATATATATATATATATATATATATATATATTGTATGAGATTTCGACTGTGATTGTAATCAATTATAGTTTTTTTTTAACTTGTGGAATTTTCATGATAAAAATAATCAAAAATTGGCTATGCTTATAGTACTTTGCTATATGAGTAAAGGTTCCTTGTAAATTTAATGCATTTAACTTCCTTTTTAGCATACTAGCATCAATAAAATAAATTAAATAAAAGAAATTTGTAATGTTTTCATGTTTCGATTTGAAACAAAAGTATTCAAAGGACAGAAATTAAAAAGAATCGTGAACTACATACACATCTACTACCATAAATCAGACGCAACAGAAAGTTGCATTTTGCTCATTGTTTGATATGAATAGTTAAATTACCAACGTCGATATATATGTCATATCATTCACATACACCAATTCGTGAATGTTCTCACAAGGCATTGATGTGGTAGTCTTGGCCGATGTGGAAAGAACTCTGGACGCGAGGAACACATTCATTATCCTTTATTAATCTTGAAAAAGAGTGAATACAATAGTTTAGCACTGGAACTTGACAAAAGGATGAAAACAAATGTAACGGCCACTGGACCTGCTGGAGCTTCAATATATATTTCATCCTCGGACAATCAGAAGCATTACGCGGACAAGGGGCACAAGAACGAAAGAGGGTGAAAGAGAGCAAGGACGAAACACGGAGAAGGCAAAGAAGCAGACAGCGGAGCACGTGAAAATTCTCTGCTCAACATTCTATACTAAGGGTTCCTGATTCTGACACTAGGCGTTTAGAATTCTATAATTGGCTACCAACTAACACCTTACCTGACCATCTGAAGGTATGAGTCAAACTCACATGACTCTTGAACAGGCGATCGGGAACACGCGGCTCTGAATCATCCTGAATCATGCGGTAGGTGAGTAATATTTAATGTTCCGCGAGTGCATTAAGGGATAATTTAGCTGGTTAGTTAGTTTATTCCTAGGTCGGAATTTGGAACAGGGGCTGTACATTATTGAGAGGATAATTTAGAATACGCGTTAGCTGTCTAAGAAAATTAATAATGGTGAGGCATTATCGTTGCAATATTCCCCCCCTTCCGGAAAAGACTTGTGAGAGGGACCGTGCCCAGGCTCCAGCAAGGCTTCCCTTCAGGTGACAACAGCTTACAAAATTTAGAAGAGAATTTTACAATTTAAGGGTGTAATTTTTTTCGAAATATTATTTTCTATGTCCGCATAACTATCCTTGAAAAATCATTTTAAAAATACAATAATCAACACTAATTGAAAAACACATTATATAAACTGAAAAAATAGTTACTAATACTGCTAAACAATGTACAAAATATAACAAAAACTACAACATATTAATATTTCTTTTTAAAAGTTCTGGGATATCAATATTAACATGAAATGGTATTACGGAACATACAAACATTTCATTACGTGGAATTATTAGACTATTTTGATAGATTTTTGCTTAGAAGTACAGTCAATATTTAATAGAAACTGTCCACGTTCTGGCAATCTTAGGATAATATAAGATAAATCACTTTCTATAACATACATTTTTATATTTTTGGTCAGATTTCCAATGTATAGGTTAATTATACATGATTTCTTGAGTTCGAGAAGTCATTTCGTTTGTTTTACTAAATTTTTATCAGACGTCTGCCTTTTTAATCTATATTTCGTTGTCAAAGTACAGGGGATGATAGACAGGGATGAACCAGTATCACACAAGGAATTGTTCGTTTTTAAATGTATCCGGATACGTTTGATTGTCAATGCTGGTTGTTATCATTGGGGTTTGGGATCTGACTCTCGGTATTTTCTACTACTTGAGGAGCCATAGGACTAGTAAGTGCATTTCAAAATTGGCAACTCTGCACATAATCATATGCATTCAGGATTCCTCTCCCTGTACATTCTCTGCAAGGAGATGGGGACAGCTGAGTTTGGGAGTGGACTTTGTTAAATTTAGGTCTTGGGGATTGAAATCTTGGATACGGGTTACTGAAACTATTTGGATTGCAACCGATAAAATTTCTATAGTATAGTGGTTGTTGGAATCCGGGTCAAACTATATCTGTCCTTTTGTGGAGTTCTAGGATTGAAGAAATTGCTTGTTTGTCGAGGTATGGGACTGTTGGACTCAAAGCGTGTCTCTTTGCTTTTTGGTAATTTGGAAATTAGAGTGAGCCACGCTGCGCTGTTGGGGTACCAGGAGGACTAAGGGCCATCAACCGCTGAAGTTTTGGAGGAAGACTGTCAGTTAAACCCTCCAATACTAGGTTGTTAGATAATCCCAGCACTCCAATTTTATTTATGAAAATATTCACTAACATCTGTAGCATCTTTCAATTTTAGGTTAATGAATTCACTAAATGAAACTGCATTTATTTGTACAAAATTCTCTCTCAAATTTGAATACAGTTCTTCCGAATTTTGAATATCTAGGCAAGAGTTAATAAAGATAGTAATTTATCCTGACACTTTCGATTAAAATAATTTAGCCATGAATCCAAATTCAAGCCGACTTCAGCATGAAAGCCGATAATGTGATTTTCAGAAATATTAAGCATGTTTACCTCATTATTAGTACTGGCGGATAAAGTGACTAATTTAGGCTCAATTGGAGCACTTTTATCGATTACATTTCATACTGCAGCATTGGTAGGGGGTATTGGATCGTCACTATCTGACATGCTTAACAATTTTCCAGAACGCAAAAACATAAATATTATATTACATAAAGGGGAAAAACATTCAATAATATAAATATCAACCACTTAAATAATGTGCAAAATATATTATAAATTTTAAATCAGTTTGAATAGTATGCATAATACAATCAACTCAGTTTAAATCATTTCGTTTATATTTTTCTCAGACCAACTTTTTTACCTTTTAAAGAACAAAATACCCTAAAAATTTTTAATCAGTTCTGCACAATTTCTTCACTTGGTTCCATCTCTCTAAAGGGCAGCTCATTATACTGGAAGTGAGGAAGATTTTTTTACGACCCGAAGCAATTCACAAACGCAATGAACACACTTTTCATTTGTGGCAGGTGAAGAACGCAGAATACAAGACAGATACACCGCACACTTTTACTTGGAGGATTTCCTTCGTAGGAATCATCCTGCCGACTCAACTTGTGATAACCTTCACAAATCTTGTGTGCACCCCTCCTCCTAAATGTGAAGGTTATCCCATATATGTCCTTGAAATATTTGTCTGCATTTTATGAAAATTTTTATTGTTTATTGATTTTTACTGCATAAATAATAACCCAAAATTGTTAAAACTTTAATTGTAAGCTTTGTTAATAGTCAATTCTCAAGTGTTTATGTATAAAAGATAACGTTAGCATAATTTTTTGTGTATAAAAGATGTGCAAGCTATGACAGTGATGGCTCTCACCTGCGCTAAAAACCAGACGAAGGAATTTACTAACATAGTTTGGGCATCCAAGGCATATAATGAAGCAATTGAAAAATTCGTAGCTGGTCAGCTTTCTGACGGCAGCTTCGGCAACGTTTACACAACAGCATTGGTTACACAGGTAATCACTTAATGTTGCATATACGAGTATATATATATATATATATATATATATATATATATATATATATATATATATATATATATATATATATATATATAATTTGTGTAACATTTTTTTCGGATTTAAAGTTTTAAAGGTCTAAATTACGAAGGACTTCCAGAAAAATTTTGAACATTTTAAGTTAAATATAGTAATTATTCACATATTAAAATTATTTCTGAAATATGATTACACGAATCCCATAAATTTCACAAGCAGACAAATAGAGTACAATGTAAATTTTCTTCGCAACATCACCACAGAAATTTCATTCAAGAAGTATATAAAAGTTTTTTAATCCGAGACTGATTGAAAATTTCAATATCCTACAGCTCAAAATCTGAAACTTCATGTAAGTAGAATCAGTAATTAACACTAAGTTGAATCAGTAATTACTTACTTACTTACACACACACACACACACATGTATATAAATGAATAACTAGATAAATAAATATTTAAAAGAGAGCGTTTAAAAGAGGATTAAAAATATTGAACTTAATATGTAACACCTTCGCGTGTATATAAAATCAGCAACAGAATTTTTTATAGTTTTTTATATAATATTTATAACATCGGCAGCTTTATTTCTATGTCGAATTTCCATTTTTATGGGGAAGATATCATGTGTAACCCTGTTAAACCGTAAAACTGTAAACTATTTATTTACAATGTTACAAGAGACATATTTTCTGTCAGTAAATAATCAAATAACTTGTTTTTATTTATTTTTAAAACAGTGTAAAAAGCTACGTCTGCTAACATTCTGATAGGTATTCTTTCAACTGAACTATACCAGCTATGTGAAAAGTAATCCTTCTCGATGATATCCCTAACGACTTATTAATTAGAAAAGACTAAATATTACTCTAATGAGCCCTGCATTCAAACTCACTTCTCTGTTCTTTACAAAGCATGATATTTTACTAAGATTTTAAGAGGTGATTGAGTATTTACACAATTTAATTTTTTCAAAGGCTCTCATTGGAAGTGGGCAAGAAAACAATGAACAATGGAATGTGACGTCCACGGTGCATTATTTAATGAAGCAACTCAACTCTTCATCCGTGGATTTTCTGTCAGCATACTTAGCTCTGCCTATTTTCAGTGGCAAAAGCCTCATGGACATAAAAAGCGTAAACTGTGGAAATTCTACTAGAAAACAAGACAAAGGTAAGATACAATTCAATTTATTGCACTGTTACAGTTTTATTTCATGTGCTCGCATTATGGATCTCTCGCTCTACGTTTGAATAGTCCACGATAAATCAAAGAGATTGCGCAACTACACTGAATGTTTCACAGCTTTCACATTTAGCATGCTTCAAAGATACTTATGTCAAATTGTAAACGAATTAGACGCTTAGACTGTGATTGATAACCATTTTAGTAGGTTAACTCTCGTTACTGTTCCGACAATGGTGAAAAGCGAGTTCCGCTTGTTGATAAAACATTACTTTATACAAAGCAAATCCACTGTCAGAAGCTAAATCAAGGCTTGATAAATGTTTTGGCCAATCTGCACCTTCTCTTTGAATGATTTGCTAGGGGTTTGTTAATTTTCGTTGCAGCCGAATGAGCACAAGTGACGCTGCATGTTCTGGTCGCCTTGTCGAGGTATCTTCGATAGGAATTATTTAAAAAATCCCTGAAAAGGTGATGAATGATAAACTAGAAGTGTGTGAGATTTCTGAGACTGTTGGTGATAACTGTAGCCAACATGCATAATATTTTTCATGAATATTTTGATATCAGAAGGCGGTCGGGAAGGTGGATGCCGCGTTTACAATCAGTCAGTTAAATGTGTGAACTAGTGAATACTTCGAAGAACAATTTGGAGTTGTTTGAAAAAACATTCAGTTGAATTTTTCCATTCTTTGTAACATTTGATGAAGTGTGGGCACAATTTCAGCTGGAAACGAAAGTACAGTCAAAACAGTGCGTTGAAGCAGGTGAACTTGCTCAAAAGAAATTGAAAACGTTTCCATCAGGAAGAAAGGTTATGGGCCCGGTTTTTTGGGGGGATGCCTATGGTACAATCTCAATTGGTTGCTTGGAAAAGAGCAAAACAATCCGCGGACACTGCTGAGAATATTTACTGGATTATTTAAGTCAGTGGTTACTAACCGGCGTGTCGGGAAATTCACGAAGCAAATAGTGGTGAAGAAAGAATGGTGTCATCGTTTCAAAACGACCGCGAATTCTATAAATTTGAGAGAAACTTTTTTTTGTTTAATTCTAACAATTTCAATATTTTACCCTGTTTTCTAAAGTTTTGAGTATCAGAAAATGCCTATTCTGCTTCAAAATCCATAATGCGTATTCTGTGACTCGGAGTCACAGTGTCACAGCCATTTGAAAGATAGTAGAGCAAATGGAAGCTCAAAAAGTTTTCACAGTCTTTTCTGTTTACATTGCATTTGGTATTGTTATTATTTGTATTATTTTGTTATTGTTAGGAATTGGTGAAACAAGGGCTTATTTTGCTTAATTAGACAAGTGTTATATTATGGAAGGAATAAAAAAGTTTGAAAATCGTTGTTTCAAATATATCGACCTTAAAACTCACTGCGCAACAGTCCGATGTGGACCAGGGCCGGCGGTACCCATCTCCGATTTCCTAACCGTGGGCTTGGGGTGCCATACAGCATATGTCTCAGTCAGGTGGTCAACCTGACGTGGGACCCCTAGAGTTTAGTTCCCAGGCATGCTTGGTTCTCATTTTACCGACCCACTGAAGGGATGAAAGGCTGAGTCGACTTTGCCCAGTCACAGGGTTGAACCCTGGACCTGTGGGATGGCAGCTTGACGCTTTTATTTACTACGCCACCGGGCTTCATATCGACCTTAGGTAAGTTTATGTATAATATTAACGAAAGCTCTTTCAAGAAAAGTCGTTTTCATTATTTCCAAACGGATTTATTAAACGGCCCATAAATATAATCGAATTATTCATGGTTAAATCTAGAAGAAACCTACATAATTTTTTTAAATACAAATTCATAATGTCGCTATATAGTCTTACATTTAGAACAAATTGTTCGAAAAAGTTAAGTTTACAAAATCTGTTGCTCTATATTTTTTAGAATCATTGTAAATAAATTTGATAAAATGATGCGTGATTACTTCTACTACCCGACAGATGGCAGTAATGAATTTTGAAATATATTCATTCGTTGTAATTAAGGTTGACGAAAATAATAATGAATGTGTTACGAAATAAAATTAAGAAATGCCAATAGTTCGGTGAGAGTTTAATGAAATTTACTGTGTTTCTGTTCATTTCACGGATAGCGTATCCTTATTATGATTTCACTTTTGTGTGCCGTTACTTCTATATTGAATTAAAAATATATGATAAATGATTGACAGCATGTAAACAATTCCTCTCACATCAGAAAAGCTCAATTTTTATTCTTTATTTTTTTAACTCTGTTTCTTTTTTTCCCACTGTAGATAATGAAATTTCTGAAGTTACAGACAAACTCGGTGGAAAGACACTCATCCAGTACTCCCTCTATGTTGGAGACCAGAAAGATATCATTCACACTATCTTCTTACGGATGCCAGAGAACAGCTCGGCCTACAACGTGATGCGAGTCGCACAAGTGGCGGATCCCAAATACAAGTAAGCTCTCTGTAAAAGAGTTTTTCCAAGTTTAGATACGTTGGCAAATATTTACATCTCCAGCGTACTTAGGAACCTTTGACATAGGTTCCGCCCTTATAATGGGGTGCTCGACAAAGCACAGATGATAAATCTACTAGAGGGAAAACAATTCTAATTCTTTAAATTTTTACTGGTAAATGACAAACTGCAGTTTTCTAAACCACAACAGAAAGAGCTATCGTCTATCTCAAGTTGTTGTGCAAAATTTAGTGCTTGAAGATAACACCAAATTTTTTTTCTCCATCAATGTTCTTTGTCTGTCACTGGTAAAAATTTAGAGAATTTCTGGATTTGAATTGCTTTTCCCTCCAGTCTACATCTCTGCAATTCCTTGATGAGGAGTCGATTACCTGCGTTGTTGTTACACAGTATGCCCACTAAAGTCCCTTGCCACCCTCTTAACTTCGGAACAGCTGCTGCTATATTCATAAAAGTGGTGTTTAGGTATAGTAAAGTATCCTTGCGCTACTGCATCAAACCACCTACCGCGCCACCTGGTGGAAAACTGCGGATTTAGCATTCCTATCTCGAAAACGGAATGAGATAGGGAAAAAAGTGATTTACAATGTTGTAGAGAATTATCGATTCAGTACGAAAAGATACCTTGTGGACATTAATGCGAAGAATACAACGGTTAAAACGCGCATTTGTTTTTTCGTAATTTCCTACACTGTGACATGATAAAACGATCTGATAAAGAAAAATAACAACTAGTTATAACAATATATCTTTATTTGAGATGTTCAAACTTCTCATCGTCAGCTGCAATGCACATCTGGATCCTCGTTTGAATGTCACGTTGGACACGTTGACACAAGCGTTCGAAATGCACGACGATCCTGCAATGTTTGTGGAAAGGTCGCATACACCTGCTGTTTCAGGTATCCCCACAGAAAAAAGTCCAGTGGAGTCAGATCAGACGAACGTGGAGGCCACTCTTTGAAACCACCATACCCAATTATTTGGTTCCCGAATTCCTTGATGAGGTACTGCTTCACTGGAGATGTCTTATGAGCTGGCGCACCGTCATGTTGAAATTATACATTCCTAAGATTAAACAACGGCAGGTTCTCCACAAAATCGGGTATTACGTTCTGTAGCTATTGTAAATATCGTGCACCCGTTAACGTACCATTGCAAAGTATTGGGCCGATCTGCTTGTTATTATAAATTGCACACCAAGCGTTAATAGCATACCACATTTGATGTCGAACTTCTGTAAAACATCGAGGATTTTCCAGCGCCGAATAATGGGTGCTTTGCCTATTATACATGCCTTTCCGTGAAAAGCTTGCCTCATCCGTCCACACTATATCTGCCAAGAATGTAGGCTGGACCTGTATCTCATTCATGACGAAGTTGCACCATGTATAGCTTCGCTCGGCATCCCCGTCCACTAAAACCTGTTGAGGCGTTGGTCGGTATGGATGAGCGCCTAATTCGCTTAAGATTTTCCAAACCTGACTTTTGGAGAGGCCACAGTGTTGACTGATCTCTCTTGTGCTGCATTTCGGATATGCGAGGGCGTATGCTAATAACTCATCCGATTGAACTTACCGTTCTATCTTAGCTGGTGTGCCAGATCGAGGTCGACTAGTAACGCAGTCTGTCTCCCTTAAACATTTTACAACAGTTTGGATGGTTTGATGAGAAGGATGCGGCGTGCAGGGAAACGTTGCCGGTACAACCTTGCTGCTGATCGTGCCTTTCGTCCACATTCACCGTACAGTAAAACCATCTAACAACACTCAGCTTTGGAATACTCAGCCAGGACCATGAGCATCAACATACTACAATCTCAAGAAGATGTCTCTTTTATAGCTGTCTCAGGTGAACAGCCGTATTTGCATACTGCAAAAATTTCGAACACAAAGCGCAAGTTGCGTTGAGTTGATGCGACACTATTTTACACGATCTACGTATGTATTGTCTACTCTGTTTATAAAGATAATCAGTACAAGCATGCAACTCTCGGGGATTTAACTGCGGTCCTTTTGATTGGGGATCACAAGCGATAACCACTGTGCACATTGCGGTGTCGTGATTTGCCCAAAAGATAGTAATTTCTCCTTCCGTTCAAGTGTCGTGACGTCACAGTGTAGGAAATCACGAAAAAACAAATGCTCGTTTTAACTATTCTAGTCTGCGCATTAATGTCCACAAAGTGTCTTTTCTTACTAAATCTATGATGCTCTACAACTTTGTAAATCACTTTTTTTCCCTATCTCATTCTGTTTTCGAGATAGGAATGCTAACTCCGCAGTTTTCCACAAGGTGGTGCCGTAGGTGGTTTCATTCAGTAGCGTATGGCTGTTTTACTATACCTAGACACCACTTTTAATAATTTAGCAGCAACCGTTCAGAAGTTAAGAGGGTGGCAAGGAACTTTAGTGGGCATAATGTATATAAAACCTACATCTTTCCCGTTAGCCACTAAAGGAGGTGTGTGTGTGTGTAGATATGCAAATGTGTGAGATGGTGTAGTCAGTGTCCGTGCCCAGTCTAGAAGAACGAAATCGGATTTTTAATACAGTGGATTTTAAAACAGTGGATACAAAGACTCAGTTTAATTTAAACTTACGGCTACATGTCATTTTAATGCACTCTTTCAGCATTCTTCTGTTATCATATGTCACGGGGAATTTCGTGACATAAAAGGAGACGAGGAATAGGTGAACGCAGGTGTGAAGAACACAGGGCGCAATGTGTTCGTTCAGCAGTGAAAAGGCAGGTAAATAAAAGAAGATTGAACATTGAAACGAATGCCAGACGCGTGGAAAAGAGTGACAAACGGGGCACGGGCAATGAAAGGAAGAAAAAAAATAAGAGATGATAATAAATAAATGCCAGGCGCGGAACGATGAATAGATATTGTAAGAATGGCAATATACGCCGTAAAGTGGTCCAAGGCGATGAGGAATAAAGAAACAGATGAGCAGGCAGCCAGAAGCGTTATGAATTAAAGAAGAATAGTTGAATGAGACGGTGTTGGAATAGAAAGGCATAATAACATAATTTCGAAACATTTGTTGCTTTGAAATTTGCTCTTTTCAGCTGTGTTTCCCATAACTTTCTTCTTGCTTCATTTTTTCGGAAAACTAATAAATGAGATAGGGATTAGCAAATCTATATAAAACAGTTCCGTAACTGACTCATTCACTGACTGACATACAACGCACAGACTAAACCGCTGGACCTAAAGGGCTGAAATTTTGCATGCGATTCTTCTTATAGTGTAGGGGTGCACTAAGAAAGATTTTTCAAAAATTCTTCTTAGATTTTTTTAAATTAAATTTTTAAGCTGTTTTAGTAACTTTTTTTAAGTTTGCATTTAAAATAATAAATTGAGCATTATAAAATTTATATCGTGAGAAAGATCATAAAAATTTCTTTAAAATGAGATCTTTTTCGAATCCTTACCTTCATTTTCTGATTTTTGGTGAATTTTTCAAGATTAATTTTTAGAATTTAATTTATTAAATGCTGATCACGTGATCTCTTTTTCTGGTACTTTAAAATAAATTTATCGTCACGTGCATAACAACTAAATAAACAAAAAATATTATTTTCCCTTGCTAATGCGGCAGACGATTGGACATTATCCAAAAAAATATTAAAATACAGTAAAAGAAATGTTCTACAAACTGTACTATATTAACTGTACTATATTCTTTAGTATTCTTTATATTAGATTTAATTTGAATATTTTCTTCTACATTATTTTGTCTATAAAATTATCCTTTACGATTTTCTTATAAATACAGTGGCTCCCAAAAGTGTTCGTACACTTACGAATTTCAATGAAATAGGGGTCTATCCATTAATTAAAATGAATATTTCAGAACGGGTATTTAATAATAAGATCTATAATCTATTCTTAACAAAACTACATGAAATATTTTGAAAACATAGTAAAAGTTTATTTTTAAGAAACCAGTAATCAAAAAGTAACAAAAACTTTTTCTCACAAAAGTCATCGTACACTGAAATATTTTCAGATAAATTCGTAATTAAAGTTATCGACTGGTGCTTTATTTTTATTTTTGAATTGTGGTGGCATTTAAAATATCGTTTGGATTTAATTTTTGCTTACCTACTCAGTAATATTCTATTTATTATTTAAAAATTGCTCGTAGTCGTAAAGAAACAACAAACAGCATTAGAAAATTGATTATTTTTCGTCATAGTAGTGGTAAATCAGTTCGGAATATTGCTAAATTACTTAATTTATCCCATTCTACTGTGCAGTGTGTGAAAAAACGCTTTAAAGAAGAAAATTGGATCGAAAACAAGGTAAGAAAAGGCCGTCCGGCAAAGGTAACAAAACGTGATCAGAGATTTATAATTACAAAATTTGTGAAAAATTCACGTTTGAGTGCTGTAAAAGTTTCTGCAGAATTCAATGAAACATTTTCTACTTCAATTTCACCTGAAATTTTTTGACGAATTCTCAGAACAGCTGAATTATATGGGCGTTCTGCCCATAGAAATTTTTTTGTGAGTGAGAAAAACAGAAAGTTTAGGCTTCCCTTCGCACTATCAAAGATAAATAAGCACCAAACCTATTGGAATAATGTCTTATTTGCCGATGAACATTTTTGGTGCTGATGGGCGTATAATTGTATGGAGAAGAAAAAAATTAGCAACTAAATCCCAAGAACTTAGTAGGAACAGTTAAGCAAGCCGGTGGAGGTATCCTTGTGTGGGGGTGCATGTCAGCATCACGACTAGGAAATTTGGCATTTATTGATGACATAATGAATCATACTGTTTTTATAAATATTTTAAGAGACAATTTAAAATTATCAGCTCAAAATTTGGGTATTGGAAACAACTTTGTTTTTTATCAAAATAACTATCCTAAGCACACGGCTCTCAACGTTCGCATCTGGTGTCTCTATAATTGTCCACAAGTTTTGAAAATACCACCTCAATCGCCAGATTTAAACCGAATAGAATATATTTGGAGAGAACTGGAGGTTCGAGTACGAAAACATGACATTCATACGAAAAGCGAAATAAAAACAATTATGATGGAAGAATGGATGAACATTGATGCAAAAATTACAAAAGAACTAAAGCAATCTATTCCCAGACGTTTAAAAGCTGTTGTGGATGCTAAAGGATATCCTACTAAATATTAATTTAACGAAAAATTAGAATATTTACTAATATGTAGAGATTTTTTACAAGTGTACGATGACTTTTGTGAGATAAAGTTTTTGTTACTTTTGGATTTTTGGTTTCTTAAAAATAAAGTTTTACTATGTTTTCAAAATATTTCATGTAGTTTTGTTAAGAATAGATTATAGATCATATTATTAAATACCCATTCTGAAATATTCATTTTAATCAATGGATAGACCCCTATTTCATTGAAAATCGTAAGTGTACGAACACTTTTGGGAGCCACTGTATATATATATTTTTACATCAATTGTATACATTGATCGTCGTATTTATCATATAATATATATATATATATATATTTGGCATTAATTGCATACATAGACTGTTGTATTTAATTTGAATGTAGTCCGTAGCGAAGTACGGGATTTCAGCTAGTCTATATATATAAAACAGTTTCGTAACTGACTCACTCACTGACTGACTGACTGACATACAACGCACAGACCAAACCTTGGACCTAAAGGACTAAAATTTTGCATGGCGATGTTTCTTATAGTGTAGGGGTGCACTAAGAGAGATTTTTGAAAAATTCTTCTTAGATTTTTTAAAATTAAATTTTTAAGCTGTTTCAGTAACTTTTTTTAAGTTTGCATTTAAAATAATAATTTAAAGGTTATAAAATTTATATCACGAGAAAGATCATAAAAATTCCTTTAAAATGAAATCTTTTTCGAATCTTTACCTCTGTTTTCTGATTTTTAGTGAATTTTTAAAGATTAATTTTTAGAATTTAATTTATTAAATGCTGATCACGTGATTTCTTTTTCTGGTACTTTAAATAAACTTTACTCTAAAATAACTCTGGTACTTCATCGTCACGTGCATAACAACTAAATAGACAAAAAAAGTATTTTTTTTCTTGCTAATGCGGCAGATAATTGGACATTATTTTGTCTATAAAAAATATCCCTTACGATTTTTTTATAAATATATTTTTTTTTTCTACATCAATTGTATATATTGATCGTCGTATTTATTATAAATAAATATATATATTTATTTTTTTTGCATTAATTGCATACATAGACCGTTGTATTTAATTTGAATGTACTCCGTAGCGAAGTACGGGTTTTCAGCTAGTCTATATATATAAAAAAGTTCCGTAACTGACTCACTCACTGACTGACTGACTGACATACAACGCACAGACCAAACCGCTGGACCTAAAGGGCTGACATTTTGCATGGCGATTCTTCTTATGGTGTACGGGTGCACTAAGAGAGATTTTTAAAAAATTCTTCTTAGATTTTTTAAAATTAAATTTTTAAGCTGTTTTAGTAACTTTTTTAAAGTTTCCATTTAAAATAATAATTTGAGGGTTATAAAATTTATATCACGAGAAAGATCATAAAAATTCCTTTAAAATGAAACCTTTTTCGAATACTTTCCTCCATTTTCTGATTTTTGGTGAATTTTTAAAGATTAATTTTTAGAATTTATTTTATTAAATGCTGATCACGTGATTTCTTTTTCTGGTACTTTAAATAAATTAATAGTCACGTGCATAACAACTAAATAGACAAAAAAAACTTTTTTTCTTGCCAATGCGGCAGACACTTGGACATTATTTTGTCTATAAAAATATCCCTTACGATTTTTTTATAAATATATATATTGTTTCTACATCAATTGTATATATTGATCGTCATATTTATCATAAATATATATATATATTTATTTTTTTTGGCATTAATTGCATACATTGACCGTTGAATTTAATTTGAATGTTCTCCGTATAGTAGCGAAGTGCGGGTTTTCAGCTAGTCTATATACAGAGGCTGTTCACACATTTTTTTGACGATGTATATTGTATTCACAAAACTAAATTACATAAAATTCTTGTGTTTTAAATGTTCTATTTGACATCCCTTATTCTGAACTATCTTTCGACACCGCAATTTCCAGGATAATAATGCCTTTTGAAGTGTCAGAAGAGGTATTCTATCCCATTCCTCCTGAACAGCTTTCCAGAGTCCTGTAAAGGTTTTGGGACGACGTTTGGATAATGCAGATTTTAAATGTCCGAAAGCGCAATAATCCATAGGTGATACATCGGGAGATTTAGTAATGATATCAGTGAAGGGTATGGCCTTGATACCAGTTTTTTGTTCCATTTCTTTTAGGAAATTTCTATTCTATTTCATTTAGGCTAGCTTTGTCCTGATGGAGTCTCACAGATTGATGGTACTGTGTGTAAAGCGATGGTATTTCATTCAGAAAAATTGGCGATAAAATATGTTCCTGGTAGTATTTGGAGTTAATCTTGACATTGTTTTCCACTCTCTTTATTTTTAACTTGCCATTATAAGAAAAACCAGCAAGAATCATCAATCCCTTAGAAAAACTTTCTTTCGATTCTTTGAGCCATATACTTAAATTTTTTTCTCCCCTATTATGATAATAAATGGCTCTTTTTTGTTGCAATCATTTAAATACACCCATGATTCATCTATTGTGACAATTGTTTTCCATTTTTCTTTGGATAAGTGTTTCTCATATAGAATTCTGCAGCGTGTCCTGCGTTCAGCGATATGATTTGGAAGAAGACGATGCACATAGCGTTTTTTCGCTTTCTTAAGATTTAAATCAACATTTATCATTTTGTTTACAGTGGACACCGAGCATTTTAATGATTTTTCAACTGTCCTTTGACTAGGGGGATTTTCTTTTAACATTAAACAACATACCTTTGCAATAGTCGAAGATGTCCGTTTTTTCCTTGGATACTTGTTTGGAATTTTTGTCCCACTTGAGGCTCCAATTTGACGTTTTTTTCCTTTCTTGTTGACGATATTACCTATCGACGCTTTAGATATCACAAAACCATGACTCTCATATCGTTTTTGGATAATGGAGTATGCATATTTCTCTTCGGAAAGAGCATAAATGTAGCCTTCGAACCACTGCTTTGTTAAAAACGCCATTTTGAATAAAAACAAAACTTTCAAGCCGCAGACGATAATTTTGACTTTTAAAAACATAGTACAATTGCAATTATTTCTTTTGCAGCAAACGATTTTTTATTACCGCTTACCAAAATCGTCTAAAAAATGTGCGAACAGCCTCTGTATATAAAAATGAATGTGTGTCTGTCTGTCTGTACTCGATAGATTCAAAATCCATACATCCAATCACCGTGAAAATTTGGGAAATTATTAGGTATATCCCTAGGAAGGTTTTTGAAATTTTTTTTAAAAATCAGAGTTTGGGTTCTAGGTGCTCTCGAACAAATATCCCAAAAATATCAAAATAACATTTAATTTGTAATGATGTTTGAAATTCAGCCTAGCAGTATGACATAATGTAATATTTGCTATATTCCTGCACCTGAGATTGTTTGCACGTGTGATATTATATTTTGTATTATTCGCGTGATATCATATTCTGTATTATTCTTACTTTACAATGACTGAAGATGGCAACTTCTATTATTTTTTATAGGATGTAATACGTTTGTAGGTTGTTTTTTAAGATGTCAAAAAACTTTTGCAATTATTAATACGAGAATAAATTATTAATACGTGAATAAATAAAAAATATTGGAAATACGTTTTATTTAACCCCTCAATTATGCCACCAAAGCGAAGTGCCATTGGTCGATCTACAAATCAAGCAAAACGGAGAAGTGAAGAACGAGCTTCAGAAACAAGTGAGCAGAGAAAAACTAGGCAAGAAAGAGATCGAGATCACACTACTTTTGCTCGATCATTAGAAACAAGTGAGCAGAGACAAGCTAGGCAAGAAAGAGATCTAGTTCACACTGCTCTTGCTCGATCATTAGAAACGAGTGAACAGAGGCAAGCAAGGCAGCAAAGGAATCGAATTCACAGGACACAGACAAGACAATCGATACGTACTGATTTGAATTTATGTGGTTTCAATTACAATCCTCTTTACAATTACAGTCTTCATCCAAGTGTAATTATTGGAAAATGGATAAAAAGTGTACGTATTGTGGTGCTCAAAATTTTAAAAATGAAACACCAGGTATGTGCTGTGCAGGTGGATAAGAAAAGTTACCAGACTTGCGTTCACCACCTGAACCATTATTAACTTTGGTATCACGTGAAACAAGTCAATCAAAAAAAATTTTGAAAAATATACGCAAGTACAATTCATGCTTCCAAATGACATCGTTCGGAGCAACGAATATCGTTAGCGCAAATTATATGCCAACGTTTAAAGTACAAGGGCAAATTTATCACCATGCTGGATCACTACTACCCTTGCCAAATGCTGATCACAAATATCTTCAGATATATTTTATGGGAAAAACTGACGAACAAATCAACAGACGGTGTGAACTGAACATGAGTACTAAACGAGAGATTGTCGCTGAATTACAAAATTTGTTTGAACAACATAATGAATTAATTAAATTATTTAAAACCGCCATTGAACAAATGCCATCTGACGATTACAAAGTAATAATAAAGGCAGATAAAACACCTATTGGTCAACATCGAAGACAATTCAACGCACCAACGATCGATGAAGTGGCAATTGTCATAGTTAGTGAAGAATTTAATTCTCTCGATATAATTCTTCATCGTAGAAATGGTGACGTCCAGAAAGTATCAGAAACGCATCGTTCATATGATGCATTACAATATCCCATTCTATTTTGGCAAGGAGAGGATGGATATCATTTTAATATTAATATGAGAAATCCTGCAACTAATGTGGACATTAACAAAAAGGTCAGTGCTATGAATTATTATGCAAGGACACTACTGTACTCTGAAGTACCAACTTATTTTACGTGGAATACATCAACAAGAAAATTTCAGCGTCGTAAACAAGGTAGAGCAGTACAAGGACACCTAAATTTATATTCCACAGATGCATTCGGTCGTCTGTACACTGTACATCTAAATAACGCAGAATGCTTTTACCTAAGATTATTATTAATCAATGTTCGTGGACCAACATCTTTCCAATAATTAAAAACAGTCAATGTCCATGTGTGTGCTACATTTCGTGAGGCTTGCCAGAAATTAAGTCTCTTAGAAAACGATGCTCATTGGGATATTTCACTCGCTGATGCTTCTAATACAGCTCAACCACAGCAGATACGTACACTATTTTCCATCATACTAACGACATGTTTTCCGGCTAATCCAAAGAATCTTTGGGAAAATATAAAGACAATATGAGTGAAGACATTTTACATCGCATGCGTAGCATAAATGCTAATCCCAACATTCAATTTACATCAAATATATACAATGAAGCATTGATTTAAATTAAGAATGTATGTTTGACAATAGCCAACAAATCACTGACAGAATTGGGAATGATTGCTCCAAATAGATCTGGTAATGACATTTTCGATCGTGATATACAACGAGAAACGCACTTCGATGTTAATGAATTACAAACATTTGTTCGAATTAATCTGCCGAAATTGGTATTAGAACAACGAACAGCATATGACACAATTATAAATGCAATATCTAACAAGAGTTGTGGTTTATATTTCTTAGATGCACCTGGAGGCACTGGCAAAACTTTTCTTATTTCAATTATTCTGGCAACTATAAAATCACAAAATAATATTGCACTTGCTATTGCATCATCTGGTATTGCAGCAACTCTTTTGGACGGTGGACGAACAGCACATTCAACATTGAAATTGCCATTAAATATGCAGGTAATTGAAACTCCAACATGTAATATTAGCAAAGATTCTGAGATGGGAAAAGTACTAAGATCATGTCAGCGTATAATATGGGATGAATGCACCATGGCACACAAGAAATCATTGGAAGCACTCAATCGCACATTAAAATATTTGAGAGGAAATGAGCAGCTCTTTGGTGGTGCACTCATTTTGCTAGCTGGTGATTTTCGACAAACTCTACCAGTTATACCACGTTCAACACCTGCAGATGAATTGAATGCATGTCTCAAATCATCAGTGTTATGGCGGTATGTGGAGAAAATATCTTTAAAGACCAATATGCGTGTTCAATTACAACAAGATGAATCTTCTGAACGATTTGCAAAACAATTGTTAGATATTGGGAATGGTAAAATGGAAAAGGACGAATCCACACACTGTATTACATTACCAGAAAACTTTTGTCACATTTTAAAATCCACTGATTAATTGATTGCCAAAGTTTTTCAAAATTTATCGAAGAATTATAAAAATAATGAATGGGTTAGTGAGCGTGCTATATTGGCAGCCAAAAACATTGATGTGAATTTAATAAACTGCACAATTCAAAATGAAATACCTGATGAAGAAACAACATATAAATCCATAGATACTGTTGTCAATCACGATGAATCAGTTAATTATCCAATAGAATTTTTAAATTCATTGGATCTACCAGGAATGCCACCGCATATTTTATCTTTGAAAATTGGTTCCCCAATCATCCTTCTACGAAATATAAATCCACCGCGACTATGTAATGGGACTAGGCTATCAGTAAAAAAATTAATGAATAACATAATTGAGGCAACCATTTTAAATAGAAAACACCAAGGGGAACATGTACTACTACCACGCATTCCCATGATACCAACGGATACTCCATTTGAATTCAAATGTCTACAGTTTCCTGTACGACTAGCCTTTGCAATGACCATTAACAAAGCACAGGGACAATCATTGCAAGTATGTGGATTAAATTTGATAAATCCATGCTTCTCACATGGACAGATGTACGTTGGGTGTTCACGAGTTGGAAAACCATCAAATTTATTTGTTCTTGCACCAGATAGGAAAACAAAAAATGTTGTATATTTACAAGCACTACTAAGATAAAGTTCACCATCAATCATCAAATATCATTCATTTCATGATGATATTTAATAATTACAAAATAATTGTTCAATTGAAATTCGTTTGCAATATTGTTTAATATCACAAGTGAAGAAGCGTGTTTATTCTACCATCAACTATGTATATCTATGTTTTGTACATATGTTATATTCAAATGACATATATGTAGGGATAATTTTATTGTTAATTTTCATTTTGATGTATTGTATACATTTCATCATTAATAAATTATGTTTGAGGTATCAAAACTGCCTTTTTGTTCAAACACAGCAACGTGTGAACGGGTACAGCTAGTCTATATATATAAAACAGTTCCGTAACTGACTCACTGACTGACTGACTGACATACAATGCACAGCTGGACCTAAAGGGATGGAATTTTGAATGGCGATTCTTCTTATAGTGTAGGGGTGCACTAAGAAAGATTTTTCAAAAATTCTTCTTCGATTTTTTAAAATTAAATTTTTAAGATTTTTTTAAACTTTTTTTAAGTTTGCATTTAAAATAATACTTTGAGGGTTATAAAATTTATATCACGAGAAAGATCAGAAAAGTTCCTTTAAAATGAAATCTTTTTCGAATCTTTACCTCCATTTCCTGATTTTTGGTGAGTTTTTAAAGATTAATTTTTAGAATTAAATTTATTAAATGCAGATCAAGTGATTTCTTTTTCTGGTACTTTAAATAAATTTATCGTCACGTGCATAACAACTAAATAGACAAAAAACATTTTTTTTTCTTTCTAATGCAGCAGACGATTGGATATTATCCAAACAAATATCCCTTACGATTTTTTTCTAATTATATATATATATATATATATATACTAGCTGCCCGTCCCGACTTTGTCCGGGTAGAACAAAATATTATACCAATAAATTTCCAGTTGATAGCCAATAAATTGTAAATCTTTTTTTACCTTAATAATAACCTAAATAATACATTAAATCAATTTTATGTTAGTTAATAATTAAAATAATTTTTTTTAAGTAAAAGGCGTGCCGGAGAACGGCTAGGTTCGAACCGCTAGCGTCAGAACAGAAGCCCACCGCGATAGCACCACGATAAGGATCGTTGAAATCTTCGGAACAAAAAGCGGTAGAAGACAGTAGCGGAAACAATGGAGATTGTTAGGATTAAGCTCCTCACTTTATTTCTACTGATCAGATATACATAATATATAGCCTATGTCCATCTGGAATAATGTACCTTTCAAACAGTGAAAGAATTTTTCAAATAGGTACAGTGGTTCAGAAGATTACCCTCCACGTACAAAATCCCCTCTCTCTTTATATATTAGTATAGATATAGATAGCACCACGCTAAGGATAGTTGAAGATTTCGCCACAAAAAGCGGTAGAGAACAGTAGCGGTAACAATGGAGATTGTTAGGATTAAGCCCCTAACTTTATTTCTACTGATTAGATATACATAATATATAGCCTATGTCCCTCTGGAATAATGTACCTTTGAAACAGTGAAAGAATTTTTCAAATAGGTACAGTGGTTCTGAAGATTACCCTCCACGTACAAAATCCCCTCTCTCTTTATATATTAGTATAGATAGCACCACGCTAAGGATCGTTGAAGACTTCGCCACAAAAAGCGGTAGAGGACAGTAGCGGTAACAATGGAGATTGTTAGGATTAAGCCCCTAACTTTATTTCTACTGATTAGATATACATAATATATAGCCTATGTCCATCTGGAATACTGTACCTTTCAAACAGTGAAAGAATTTTTCAAATAGGTACAGTGGTTCTGAAGATTACCCTCCACGTACAAAATCCCCTCTCTCTTTATATATTAGTATAGATACAGGGTGTCCCAAAACGACCGCATAAACTCTGCACAGCTAGATTCCTCGTTGGGTGTACATAAAAACTGCCCAAAAAAGCGTTCCTGTACGATCCACAGTTTACGAGAAAAATTCGAAAAACAAAGTATGACGTCACTGCCGGTGCAAGAAAAAAACACTTTATTGGACATACCAACAATATTTGCCTATCTTCCCAGACGATAATGTTTAAAACGTTCGCCCCGCATATCGCGTCATGCATACGCGCGCGCCATGGAATGACGTTAAGCCGCCGTTGAACTGGTATTTAAAAGGCTGCATCTTGCAGCTACCGGTAGTCTTCGTATGGTGTCCATGTACTCCGTTCGTGACTACTGCGACATGTACTTGATGTACGGCCTCTGTAATGGAAATGCCTTACGAACTGCTAGGGAGTATTCCCGTCGATATCCGTCCAGCCGTCCTCCCGATGTCAACGTCATCCGTAGGCTGGACGACAGACTGCGAAATACGGGAAGCGTCTTGTCAACAGCCAATCTTCACGATACTGGAAGACCGCGGAGCGGCTTGACGGTAGCACAGGCGGATGCAATACTGCAGCGGGTAGAAGAGACGCCCGAGGTAAGCACACGCGCATTAGCCCGTGAGATTACTTCGAGTAAAAGTACTGTGCACAGGCTTTTACGGTCTGAGAGGCTACACCCATTTCGGTACACAACCGTGCAAGGTCTGAAACCAGATGACTTTCAGAAACGCGTGGCCTTCTGTGAATGGCTGTTGCAGCAACAGAACACAGATAATGGTTTCATTGCACATATCCTGTGGACTGATGAATCATGTTTCACTCGTGATGGGGTATTCAACAATCACAATAGCCATATGTGATCCCAGGTCAATCCGCATGCAATACGGCCGCAGAAACATCAGGAACGTTGGTCTCTTAACGTGTGGGCCGGCATACACGGGGATCGCCTGCTTGGACCATATCTGTTGCCTGAACGGCTCTCGGGACAGTCGTACTTGGTGTTTCTCAATGAGGTCTTAACCGAGTTCCTCGATGACATACCATTAGCGGCAATACAAGGACTTTGGTTCCAGCATGATGGGGCTCCGGCGCATTTCTGTGCTCCTGTACGTGGTTGGCTGGATATGGAATACCCCGGCCGCTGGATCGGACGTGGGGGTCCTGTTCTATGGCCGCCACGTTCGCCAGATCTTACACCGTTGGATTTTTTCCTATGGGGCCATCTCAAAGAACTGGTGTATCGAGACGTATTGACAACACATATGGACTTAGTTGCTCGTCTGCATGCTGCTTTTACTTCGGTGGACCCCGCGATGCTGCAAAGTGTGATGACAGCCATTCCACGGCGGGCTCAAGCCTGCCTCGACATGCACGGCTGACACTTTGAACATCTGCTTTAAATTGTACATGCTGTTGATATGTTCAATAAAGTGTTTTTTCTTGCACTGGCAGTGACGTCATACTTTGTTTTTCGTATTTTTCTCGTAAACTATGGATCGTACAGGACCGCTTCTTTGGGCAGTTTTTATGTACTCCCAACGAGGAATTTAGCTGTGCAGAGTTTATTCGGTCGTTTTGGGACACCCTGTATATATATATATATATATATATATATATTATATCAATTGTATACATTGATCGTCGCATTTATTATAAATATACTAGCTGAGTGGCAATCCGATGTGTTGCATTTTCGAGTTAAAATGAAATGATTTTATTTCTTAAAGATTGAAAACTGTTTAATCACTTTTAAAAATACATTCAAATTTTTAAAAAACTAAATAATTCTTTCGAATTTCCGTTTTCAAATTTTGCTTTTTAAACAAAAAAAGAAGCTCATTCTATTAGAAAAAAATTCTAAAGGTTTTAACTTCTGCTTTCCTGAAAATAAAATTATTTCTGGTGCTTTAAAATTATTTCTGGATTTCAATTATTAAATGACTCGTTCTCAACTAATAATTTTTTATTTTGGCAACATGGCCGAATGTAAATAGAAAATCTCATGGACGAAAAAGTGCTTAGGAAAATAGAAAGACAGTTCTCAGGAATTCAAAATTGGTGGCGGAAGAATCCTCATCAGTTGCTCATTAATTAGAAACAAATTTCACAAACTTGCTGGAATTATTAGTGAGTAGAATAATAAATCGAAAAATTACGAACTCCCCATTCTCCACATTAAGATACTATGACGATCAGCGCGGGAAATTTCAAAAGTGAGTTTTGCAAGTACGCTTTTTTAGAATGCTAACATTTTTTTATTAAATGTATTTGGAAGCTGAACATCTAGCAAATGCCGATAAATCGTAAAATTGACATTAATAGGAGCAGAAAGCCGAAGAAATATTTGTCCATCAAAATTGTTGATTTTGGGAAATTCGGAAAACTGCTTTGGGGAAAAAAGCTTCGTTTGCAATGAAAAACATTTTTAACTTTATAAAAATGTGTATATAATTAAAGACGAAGAGTTGTAAAACACAAGGAAATAAAAAATTTGTCGATTGGTGGGCGAAAAAGTTTAATTTTGCATGCAGGAAAATAGTGGGAATTTGCGAAACGGAAAGGAGCTGGCCCACCCGGAATGTCATCTGCTTCTGCTGTCCGCTTCTTTTGAGTTCGGCGGTTTTAATTTTATAATTAAAAAAGTTTAAAGTTTTGAAAGTTAAGGATGGCACCAGTGCACGTGTCTCGTCCGTCTGCGTCCATCGGTACCAGTTTCGATATCCTGCTATGCTCGGTTCGCGAGATTATCCCGTCGCCGTGTCAGCTGACTGACACACTAACATTTTTTTACCTTCAGCTGTTATTATATAGTAGATATATTTATTTTTTTGGCATTAATTGCATACATTGACCGTTGTATTTAATTTGAATGTACTCCGTAGCGAAGCTTGGGTTTTCAGCTAGTATTGTAATAAATCTGTTAATCACATGAAAACTAAGTAAATGACATATAAAAAAACACAACAAACTAGTGTTAAAAGTAGATAACGGAAATTAAAACTTTGTTTAAAAACAGCATAAATATAGAAAAATTCTACAATTATGTGTTTTTAACAAAGTTTTAATTTCCCTACCTTGATATTTTCATTTTTCCCCCTCGGAAATCTGCAATCATCTCATTACGAATCGTATGACCCTGAAGAGGGCCTTTTTTTTTCTTTTGCTGAGGGCCACCTTACCTTAAACTTGTTTATTTTTTCATCTTACCTTTTCTAAATTTTAGTATTTAACTTTTTAAACTTAAATTCTTTTTCTCAATAATTGCTTAATTTTTTATCTTAAATTTTCTCTTCCCCTTCAACTATTAAAGGTGGTAAACTTAAAATTTTTGTACAATGATTGTAATAGTAACTTTTTCTATTAACCTAGCCTTAATATTTTAACTACTGAGCACATTATCTTTGATTACATAACATCTTGCGTACAGGAGTTAAATCCAGCTGGTCAAGGCACTCCTGTCATCATATCCAATTCTGCTCAGTTTGAATTTGCGTTATGTGAATTAATGACGTTTTACTACATTTTTATTACACTTATTATAGGTTAATTTAAGGAGTTTCATAAACGCAAAATTATATTTTTACATAATATTTTAACAGCTCTGTTTTTTATACAGATTTATATATATATATATATATATATATATATTGTGTCCTAACTATTCAATTTTTTTAATAATTTTCCCGAATATGTATTTTTTAATTTATATATACAAAAATTAAAAAGATAGTGTAACAAAATAAATTAATCTACTACAATTTTCCCCAAAACCCCTTTTTACGGACGTATGTTATTAATATATTACATTTATTTTGATAACTATGGAAGAATATATCTCAGCAGGATATAATGGCAATTATAAATATAGAAATAAATAAATTTTCTAAATGTTATAAATAATCTCATAACGTTATATGATAAAACAAAAAACAACATGTACTAGATAAAAGAATACGTGCATGGCGGTAAACAAGCATGTATTTTGTTTCCTTGGCGTAAATATTTATCGCCAAGGTAGAAAGTACGTACATTGCTAATTGCTGAAGTTCATTTTATTCTTAAGGCAATTTAACCCTTTTGAGAGGCAAAATTTTTTAATGTACGTATACCTATGTAAAATAATGTACTTAAAAAAATATTTCAACACAATACATTATTTACAAGGGCAGAAAATCCATTTTTATTGCAAAACGTCATGACTACATATGTCAAATTATTCTTTGTTTTACCAAAAATATACATTAAAATCAAAGCAAAAGACTTACCTGTGAAGCGTAGTGTCTCCATCTTTGACGCATTTTGAATTGCATCCATAGGCACAGTAGGAATTTACCATTTTAAGCTTAAAATCAAAAGCAAACGTATGTTTCGAATGTATTCCCACCAAGCGTTCAATGTAAAACCTATGGAAGGAAAGATGCGGGGGTATTGCTGCGCGTAGGGGAGTCCCGAAGTCACGAGACTTCATGAATTGCTTGGCCAAGGGTTGCGAATGCTCTCTCTACCCTTATTTCAGCTCGATGAGTTGAAGGAGCAAAAAGACACGCCCTAGGATGTAGGCGGGATGAGAAAATTCGAGAACTGCAATGAATAAACCAATAGACGAGAGCTGAAGGTATGAAGGGACTGGTACAGGGCGGAGCCAAAGTATCCCATAGGAAAAATTTAGGTATATTGGGCTTTCACAATTGTATGAAATTCCATCGCACGCTGATATTTCCTTTGGGTGACGTATTAGAAACTGTCGCAGACCAGACGAACGTCACAGCCTATGTGTAGAAGTTGCGAAAAGCCTAGACTCCTGGGTGAAGAGTAGAAGTCAATAACTCGCTCTATGAGTGGATCCCCACCGCAGGGGCGACCTTTTGACTGAAAGAACCCGTACGCTGGAAACAACTGCCGGAGAGAACCGATCCCTGACCACGAAGAATGAAAAGCCAGGCTGCAGCTAACTGTCTTCAAAATTCCTGGAAAACGCAACCGAGGAAGCGAGGTGTTTGTTTGTAGACGTCATAGCAACCGGTTATTGACACCCCACGCCGAGAGTAAGCAGCAAGTGTTGGCGCCATCAATAAGTGTTCCCAAGGGACTATATATCTACCTCCTCCCTAATCCATGGTAAAGTGAGACGAATGGTGTGCCTGGACCTCAAAGATAGCCGCCGTTGATTATTCGAGCTAGATCATCCAAAGGTAACCCCGTTTTGGGTGTCATTTCACTTATGTGTGTTGCCTTATTGCAAATCCACTAATTAAAGGTTTATATGGTGAATTAAAAATCAAAAAAGTGTTCCGTAATAATACCCGGCGTAAGCCCATTAATTTTTATATAATTGGTGTAATCAAGAGGGAAAGATTTAATGATAATGTAAAACGTATGTGTAATTATACGGAAGTGTATATTCATATATAACTGTGAAAAAATATTAAATAAATCCCTCGTATTATATTTAAGCAGATATGTAGTTTCCTGTATGGTAACACAACGCAATAACATGATTGATTCCTCACATAGATCAAATTATTTTAATTAATCTATCTCCTATCACCCCTCTATATCATAACTCTCGAAACATGAATCTAAATGTTTTTTTTTATTTTTAGATTCCTCCACACAGATGTGTCTGGCCATATGTATGTGTACGGAATAGCTGGCATCACAAACGACCCTGAGGCAGGGAAGTTTTGGTTGATATATACTGGAGATAAGTACTTCAACGGAACCGTCAAACACCATACAGAAAGTGAGTACAATGCTAACAGACTATTCATGCAGTTCTAGTCCACCAGAAGTTCGGATTTTCATAAATTTAACAAAAACCATAGACTTTAAAAATCTCATTCCTTGTGCTACCAACTGAAAGTCAATCAATAATGTGTAATGAGTGTTTTTCTTATTTCGCTTCTGTATCTGAAAATTTCAAAACTTAAAACATATTTTTTTGTTCGAGATGATAAGGGAGTAAAATTTTGATTCGTATTCCATTTCGTTTCTTTCTTTCTCTTTTTTTTACAGCAAACCTACTAATGAACTCAGACTACTAATGAACTAATACTGTTGAATATAAACTCAGAATGCTTCATTTTTTGTGCATAGTAACATCATGCATATTTTAGTACGTTTTAATATAATTTTAAAGGACATCTGAAACGTAAAAGCTGAGTTTTATATACCTTTATTAGCAATTTTTTAGGGTACATAATGCAAACTCTTATGATCGCCATCTTCTACAGAATATTTGAAAAAGGGGTTAAAAACTTATATCGGTAGAGTTATATGAGTAATGAAACTTCAAAGAAATACTGATAAAATTTAGAAAAAAATTCATAAAGAATTACATTTTTTTTTAATTTTAGTATGATATGCAATTTATTAATGATGCATGTACATCCATTGATGTACGTTATCTCTATTTTCTAATTTAACATTTATTACCCCTTAAATTGGTGGAAAATTTCGTTAGTAACAGACCCTAAGCCTCAACTCAGTAACAATAACTGTTATAACAAGAGAAACATCTAAAATCTTTGAGAAATATCTAATTTTGCTAGTGATAATCTCTAGTAAATGTTTCGGGAATTACTGTGTATCTAAACAGAGAGGCGTTTCTTGCATTGAAGTCCAAATTATCTGTGAATAGAATAGATTCGTAATCCCGCATTGTGTAAAGAAAAAATTTAGAAATCAATTTGAAATTATCCGAAAGGATGTCAACATGATTCGCAATAGAAAAAATTAAGACAAACTTTATCTAAAATTCAAAGAGAAAACTCTGTGAATGTTTTTCAACTAAAAACCACTTATAAAACACAGCATAAGTTCATTCAAAATCTCTTAATAATTTCCGTGATATACAGGGCCTTTATTTATTTATTTTTTTGTGGTCCAGTTTTTGAGCAAATAGAAGTGCATGAACATGTATAATCATAATTTCAGTGTATTCGTAAAACTTTGCGAATTAATCAGCAATTTCTTCTTCTAGGTCCAGATAAATTCATCTTAGAAGACGAAGCACACTTAATTATGTGGTACAAGACAGCAAAAATCTAAAAGATAGAGTAAAATCTTAAATAGCCTGTGCTGCGAAATTTCATAGCAAGTGATTCAAAGAATATTTATATCAGAATATAATTTCCTTGCTGATGTTTGCATTTGTCTTTTTCAATTTTTTCCTCTAAAATTTAGTAAAAATGTGTATAGAAGTTACTTTGTACCAGTGAAATTATTATAGATAAAATGTTTTTATAGTGAATTAGGATTTTTTAGAAATAATAAAGAATTTTTATATCTTTGATATCTAATAATTTTTAATTTTTAAATTAAACTTCATCCTTGGTACAATTTTAGGTATCGTATTGGAAAATTTTCTCCTTTGTTTATCGATTTGCATTCACACATTTTTGACAGGCATTTAATAAAGTTTTTTGGGCGATATTTTTTTACATAAGGCTTCAATTTTTTCCTTTTGTAGCTATGTTTTAATAATTATCTCTTACTATAAAATTATCAAACTGTCACAAATTAATTGGTTCTCACTAAGCCATTAGTATTTCTTTCACTAGCAGTTTAATCTCTTATCAAAAATGAAATTTCAAGGGCGAAATACTCTGCATTAGAAATGTAAAGGGTAAATTAAAATGTTTACGAGCTCCTAATAATGGGTACTGGAATGATACACGATTCTTATTGAATGACTATTTGAAATTCCAGAGACCCGGCCAGTTTCATTTGATGCATATGCGATAGTTTTCAACTATTTTCTATTTTGAAGTTTCACTTCTTTGCCTGAAAGAAAATATTCAAAATTAAATTATGCAATGCCCTTACAGTTGAAAATATATTACATCATTTGCTTCATTTTATTTGGTATATTCTATTACAATAGGTTTCAGATTTCTTTCAAAAAAATGTAACCAACATATCTGTACTTTTATTCATACTTGATAAGGCATAATTCTTTGATGGAAAATGTTACATTTTACACTAATTTTTATTTTATTAATTTACAAATTAAATATTTTGATAATCATACAGTGATTCTTCTGTCGGTATCCTATGACATTACAATTTGTTATCAGTGTTTCGAGGATTTTGTTTAAATTATTTTGACATATGTAAGTCAGCTTTATTTGTTACTCTTGATCCATTATTAATTTCTAAAAGTTGCTACATCAGATATCTTGAAGGATTATTTTCATCATTAATCAGTAAATTTGCGGGGTTACATTTCAAAGATGTAATCACAGTTGTAATTACAATTTTTTTTTGGTTTTAAAATTTGAATAAGTTTCTCCGGTAACACCTAGGGAAACTCGCTTTGATATGAGAACTCTTGATAAATATGTAGTCTAAACTTAAGTTTTTACATTAAGTTCTCCGGCGTTCTGCACTACACAGCCGACCCTTTGGTACGATGCGCTTGTATCAGTGTTACCAATCCTTTGCATTTGTTTTCGATTTTTGCCTGTGAGTGCGCTTTTTTTTCTTTCACCGAGCTTTATCTCTACTAGAGCATGTTTAGCGCCTTGCTTTTAAAATCTGTACTTCATTAACCTCCATCTGTTCTGTGAGTCAGATCGGGTCTGCACTGTGGGTCTGGGGTATGGACATCCTGTCTGAATTAATACTTGGAGTGACCACCTGCTGAGGTCCGTTTCTCACGGGCAGGAATTAAACCTCGAAGGCCATAGTTTTAATGTCGGGTCCAGTCTGGTGCATTCGTGAATTTGTTTGCAAATGGTGTAAATAAATACTACAAAATAATTTTTATTCAGCATCAATATGCTATAGGTAAACTTCAGAACTCAAAATTTAAGTGAAAAAATCCAGGGTATATCACTTTTAAAGAATTGAAAATTTCTACTGCCCTCAAAAAGCAGTAACAAATCTCATGAGAAACAAAGTAATATTTCAATTACTACAACAGATTAACCGAATTAAGCAGTTAGATAACCAAAGTTATGATAAATTGAGTGTTAGCTCTGAAACCTAGTTGGGTAAACTGTCCCTCCTTAACCTTCCTAACTATAGCAATGCATTTAATTTTCAACGGGGAAAGTATTTTGCCCGGAGGAAATTAACTCAATTGTTGGACTACAATATGTTGGTTACTTTATTATGAGAGCACCATATATGCATAGATGAAATAACACCTCTCACTAAATGGTGCTAGGAACGTCCATGCCTCGGCAAGAATTTAAACCAAGGCTTAATCTGTGGAAACTCATGATGTCAATCACAATGTGAGGCTGGCAACCGAAAAGTAAAATAAAATTTCCAACAGCACGCGGTGTTCCCAAGTGGACTTGCTCTCATGTACTCGCCGTGCTCGGTGCTTGCCTTCTTTCCCACGGAAAATATTTTTTTCGGTTTTGTATATAATAATATACTGAGCAAGAGCCACCATTCAAACATTTTCTTAAACGATTCGTAGTCCTAAAGGGATAAGCACATCCAAATTTGTACTGAAAGTACATCATGGGGAAGCAGACCTGAAATTCTCTCCGAATCCTCGCAGAGTTTGGGGAAACAATAATGAAATCGCGTCATGGGTCCCCCAGCGTCTCCAAATTGAGCTAAGAACACCGTTAAAACATTTTCTTAAGCGTCTCGTACCACTTAAAAGTACTTACATAGAAATTTCTTCCGAAGGTAAAACACAGAGAGCACAAGCCCCAAAATTATGGAAAAAGCACTGGCTTTGTCCTGCCGAAAACAATTTATTGCTCTTCATTTACAATACATTAAGGAAGAACCACCATGCAAATATTTTCTTAAATGACTCGTTGTACTGGAGGAAATGCAGAAAGTCGTTCGCACTTTATGGAAACGATTTTGTAATTTATTTTTGTAGTTTGCATTTTGAGTTAAAAATTAAGCAATATCGGAATAATCGTCTGCTACTGTTTTGTTTTAATTGGAATGTAAAATAAAATATTTATTTTGAAAATGTTTCTTAAAATTGATAGATGGCTCGAAGGTTACGTAACTGCGCTTTCCGAGGAGAAATATTCGTATCAACGAATTATAAAGCGGTGTAAAAATCGCGGTTATGGCATTTCAAAAAGAGGTATTTATAATTTATTAAATTTGAAAGGAAAAAAAATGTCCAACTTAAAGTAAAAACGAAAACATGACCTCGAAACCTCATCCTAAGATTGTTCGAACTCAGGTAAATATCAAGAAAGGGAAGTCTCTGATCCTAAAAGAAAATCTGCCGACTGAAAGATCCATTGCATCGAAACTAGGAATATCTTCTGGCACTGTAAGTAAAATATTTCAGAAAGATTTGAAGCTAAAAAAGATGTTTAAACCTAAAGTTCGTCTGCTTTTGCCAAAGCATATGCTGAAAGGAAAACAAATTGTAGAAAATTATATGAAAAACACCTAGCTGCTGTAAAATGGAAATTTGTGGTAACATTGGGTGAGGCATGGGTGTATTTAAGTGACTGTAATGAGAAAAGATCAATTTTCTATTGCTCAACTGACGGGAATGACTGTATGAAATGGCTTCGTCAGTGTTCAGAAAAGTTCCCAAAGGGATCCATGATAGTCGCAGGATTTTGTTACAACAGCAAATTAAAAATAAAAAAAGTCTCATGTAAAGCCAAAATTAATTCACTCTACTAACAGCAGAATATTTTAGAACCAATTTTTGAAGAAGAAATTCCAGCCATATATGAAATGGACATTGATAACGTTGAGCTTCATATGGACAAAGCCTCTAGTCATACGTCTAAATCAACTGCCGCTTATTTAGCAAAGAAAGAGTCAGAAACAGGAATAAAGTGTATCCCATTTAATGAAACACCTCTAAAATCAAATGACACTTCTCCAATGAACTTTTGCTCTTTCAGTTTATTAAAACGAGCCTTAGGAAAACAGCATCCAAGAACACTGAACGAACTTTAGAAAACGGTCCAAGAGGAATGGGGTACCATTGACTTGACAGTACTAAGAAAAAGTTTATTTTCATGGAAAATTCGAGTTATAGATATTGTCAAGAACGATGGCTATCAGATATAAGCAAATCACCGCAAAAAATACGGCATTTATACATAAAAATTAACCATCAAAATCGTTTCCATAAAGTGCGAACGACCTTCTGTATTCACAGCCAAATTATATCATGGGTGCTTAGGTGCGAAATTTTCTCTGAATCATCCTCGGAGGATGACGGAAACGCCGAGATTGCATTTCTGGTACCCTTTAGGGCTGCAAACTGAGCTAAAGAAAATTGTTATAACATTTTCTTAAACTTCTGGTACCCCTCTAGATGTATGTACAGCGGCAATACTTTCGAATGTAAAACCCAGAAGGAGGAAGCCCTGAAATAATGAAAAAACATTGACTCGGTTCCTGCCAAAAAGAAATTAATTCGGCACTTTATATACAAAAAGGCATTGATGTAGTAGTCCTGGCCGATGTAGGAAGAACTCTGGACGTGAGGAACACATTCATTATCTTTTATTAATCTTGATGTAGAGTGAGGAAACATTTGTTCAGAACAGGAATTTGACAAAAGGACACAAATAAACGTAATGGCCACCGTACCTGCCGGAGCTTAAATATGTATTTCATCCTCGGGCATACAGAAGCAGGACACGGACAATGGGCAGAAGAGAGAGCAAGGACCAAACCCGGAGTGAGCAAGGAAGCAGACAGAGGAGCGTGCGAAAATCCTCTGCTCAATATTTTATACTAAGTGTTCCTGATGCTGACGCTAGGCGTTTAAAATTCTATAATTGGCTACCAACTAACACCTGACCTGACCATGTGAAGGTATGAGTCAAAGTCGCATGGCTCTTGAACAGGCGATCGGGAACACGTGCCTCTGAATCATCCTGAATCATATAGTTATTGAGTGATATGTAATGTTCCGCGCGTGTATTAAGGGATAATTTAGCTGGTTAGTTAGTTTATTCCTAGGTCGCAATTTGGAATAGGGCTGTACTTTATTGAAAGGATAATGTAGAATACGCGTTAGCTCTGTAAGACAATTAATAATGGTGGGGCGTTATCGTTCAATATCCCAACCCCCTTCCGGAAAATACTTGCGAGAGGGACCGGGCCCAGGACCCTCGAGCAAAGCTTCTCTTCAGGTGAGAACAACTTACGAAATTTAGAAGAGAATTTTACAATTTAAGGGTGTAATTATTTTTGAAATATTATTTTGAAATATTATTTTCTATGTCCGCATAACTGTCCTTGAAATATTATTTTAAAAATTCAACAAACAACACTAATTGAAAAATACATTATAGTAAAAACTGGAAAATAGCTACTAATAGTGTTGAACAATGTAAAAAATATAACAAAAAGTACAAGATATTAATATTTCTTTTTAAAAATCCGAGAATATCAACATTAATATGAAATGATATTGGTGTGCATATAAAAATTATATTACGTGGAATTATTATTTGACCATTTTGATGGATTTGCATAGAAGTACAGTCAATATTTAATTGAAACTGTCCACATTCTGGCAGTGCTAAGATTATATAAGGCAAATCATTTTCTATAACATACATTTTTATATTTTTGGTCAGATTTCCTATGAATAGGTTAATCATACATGATTTCTTGAGTTGGAGAAGGCATTTCGCTTGTTTTACTAAACTTTTATCAGACGTCTGTGTTTTTAATCTATGTTTCGTTGACAAAGTCGAGGGGATGATAGACAGGGATGAACCAGTATCTATCACACAAGGAATTCTTCGTTTGTTAATGTATCCGGATACGTTTGAATGTCAATTTTGGTTGTCATCAATAGGGTTTGGGATCTGATTAGGATCTGACTCTCGGTATTTTCTAATTCTTGTGGAGCCACAGAACTAGTAAGTGCATTTCGAAATGGGAACACTGCATATAATCATATGCATTCAGGATTCCTCTGCATGTACATTCTCTGCAAAGAAATGGGGACAGCTGAGTTTTGGAGTGGACATTGTTATATTGAGGTCTTGTGTTTGAAATCTTGGATACGGGTTATTGAAACTATTTGGAATGCGACGGTTAAAATTTCGAGAATATGGTGGTCGTAGAAATCGTGGTCTTAAACTATATCTTTTGTAGAGTTCTAGGATTGAAGATATTACTTGCTTGTTGAGGTCTGGGACTGTTGGACTCAAAGCATGTCTCTTGGCTTTTTAGTAACTTGGAAATTAGAGTGAGCCATGCTGTTGTGGTAGCAGGAGGACTAAGGGCCATCAACAGCTGAAGATTTGGAGGAAGACCGTCAGTTAAAACCCTCGAATACTAGGTTGTTAGATAATCCCCGCCTTCGACCACACTCCAATTTTTTATGAAAATATTCGCTAACATCTTTAGCATCTTTCAATTTTAGGTTAGTTAATTCACTAAATGAAGCTGCATTTATTTGTACAGAATTCCCTCTCAAAATTGAACACAATTCTTCCCAATATTAAATATCTTGTCAAGAGTTGATACAGACAGTAAGTGCTTTCCCCTTTAAATACTTACATAAATTGTTTATTTTCCATTCGTCCTTTTTACTGTTTTCCTGATACTTTCGATTATAATAGTTTAGCCATGAATCCAAATTCATGCCGGCTCCAGCATCAAAGGCGATAATGTGATGACCTGAAGTCTTAAGCATTTTTACTTCATTATTAGTGCTGGCGGATAAAGTGACTAATTTAGGCTCAATTGAAGCACTTTTATCGATTACATTTGATACTTCAGCATTGGTAGAAGATATTGGACTATCTGACATGCTTAACAATTTACTAGGACGCAAAAACCTAAATATCATATTACTTAAAGTGGAAAAATATTCAATATTATAAATATCAACCACTAAAATACTGTGCAAAACATATTATCAATTATAAATCAGTTTCAATAGTTTGCATAATATAATTAACTCAGTTTAAATCATTTCGTTTTTATTTTTTCTCTAACCTACCTTTTGGCCTTTTAAAGAGCAAAAAATTTAATCAGTTCGGCACAATTTCTTCACTTGGTTCCATCTTGCTAAAGGTCAGCACATTATATTGGAACTGAGGAAGAATCTTTTACGACCCGAAGCAATTTGCAAACACAATGCCCACACTTTTCATTTGTCGGAGGTGAAGTACGCAGAACACAAGGCAGATACACCGCACACTCCTTCTTGGAGGGTTTCCCAAGAAGGAATTATCCTGCCGACTCAACTTGTGATAACATTCCCGAATGTTGTGTGCCCACCTCCTCCTGAATGTTAATATTATCACATATATGTCCTCGACATCTTTGTCTGCATTTTATGAATATTTTTATCGTTTATTGTTGTTTACTGCATAAATAATAATCCAAAATCGTAAAATAATATCCCATTATATATATATATATATATATATATATATATATATATATATATATATATATATATATTGTGATAACTTTAGACTCCGGGTAGCTAAAAATGTTCAGAGTCAGTCTACTACATAAAATTACAGTTTTATTAAATTTTAGTCCGAAACTTTTTACACTATTTACAATGTTGATCTACCTCTAGACATAGTGGGAACTGACCTTCGTAATAACCAAATAATTTCGATGATAAGATGCCGGCAAGTAATTTCACAACGGAACTAGAAGGTCGGTACACAGCCTCTAGAGCATACAGCTCTGAAAATAGAATAACTTCGTAAGGAGTTATAACTCACGAGAAGCTTATAGAGCGGCTGCTCTGAAATATGAAGATAACTTCTTGATGAAGTAACGAGCTAACAGAAGCCTGTAGAGCAGGATGCTCTGAGATAGCTATACTTCAGGGTGAAGTATTAGTTGACGAGAAGCTTCGAGCGGGCTGCTCTGAAAAATAAATTTCAGGATGAAGTCGGTCGCTCCAGGAGAACTTAGACGAAAGGTGCTCTCTAGATGAGAGTCTCGACCAAGTCTGTCCAAAAAACTGGATTTCTTCTCCCGGCGTTGGCAAACGTGCTTCCGGTCACGTGACTGCAAATGTTTAGGTTGGCTGGCACATTGATACATTGATACATTGTGACGTCATGTCCGTTGGCTGTGATTCGCTTGACAACGAAGCCATGTGGTCGGCTCTTATAAATCAGCTGATCTGAAAATCATTAGTTCACGTCGAAATAGTCATTAGTTTACGTCTTCCCAGGGGCCGGCAGCTAGGAGCAACCCCATTCTCTGCTTCCAGACACCTTGACGCTGATCGATAGAACTGTTCGCAGGTCACCTGCTGTGGGAGGTCCGGCAGTCTGGGTGATTTATTCGGAAAGGTCGTAACGGATTCTTACAACCCCTCCCTCCTTGAAGGAGATTTTGGCATAATGGAAAAATCTAAAAATCACGGTTAGACACAGCTCACCTGATACATCATTAGAGGCAATGCATTTAATTTACTACACAAGTTAATACATTTATTCTAATACATTATGATTACTAGGTTACCTAACACAATAATACACTAATTTATTTACACAATTCATTAATTATTTTCACACTCTACATTAATTTATTTACAACATTACGCCTGACTTAAGGTTTCTATTCTGCCATGAAACGGCTTAGGCAATCGGCATGACCTATCAATTTACCAGATTTGTGGACAATTTGATAATTGAAAGGCTGTAAGGCAAGGGAAAATGACCAAAGGCTTAAGAGTCCATCTCATAAGCCTTTGGTCATTTCCCCCGTTTGTCTTAAAAAAAACGAGCGGATTATGATCCGTCTCGATGGTGAATCTCTGCGGTCTCTTTTGTGCCAAAATTATACCGATACCAATGTCAGATGCATCGGTGTGCAGGATAATTTCTTTGGCGAAGTCCGGAGCGTACAAAACAGGTTTCTCGGTTAGTTTCGTTTTCAATTCTCGAAACGCTGCATAGCACTCCCCTGACCATTCAACTTGCTCCCCAATTTTAAACTCCCTTCTCACTCACCCTTTATCATGATTAGTTTTTCTGTTAACTTTAATCTCCCTTTTAGTTTCGGAAGCGATGTTCTGATAGTTCCGTAGCCTATTCATGAAATTGAAAACATAATCTGTAACCACATTAGTCTCCGGCGAATTCCTACACCATTTTCCTAAAAGTAGTGTTTCCGACACCCTTAATTTCTTCCAAAATATCAGTTCGGCGATGCTAAAAACCATATACATATGAGTCATGTATCCAAGTGCCAACATGGCTGAGGGTAACCCTACCTCCCAATTCTCTTTCGCCTCAAGGCAATTAACATTCAATAGTCGTTCAATGGTGCGGTGAAAGCGCTCGACGGGATTTCTTGGCGGATGAAACATCGAGTTCCGCGTCACCTTGATATGAACTTCCTCCAGAAACGTGGTCGTTAATTTGCTTGTGAATTCGGTAAAATTATCCAATTGCAATTCCTTCGGAAACCCTATCCGACTGAAATTTTCTAATAGAGTATCCGTCACATCTTCTAAGTTTAAAATACTCAAAGTTATGGCTTCCGGATACTTGGACGCCATGCACAAAGCGTTTAAAATATACCGGTTTCTTTTTGGTGGGGTCTGCAAACGACCAATGATCTCTACGTTAATTCCCGTGAAAACCTCCGTAATTTCTGGGACTAATTTCAGCGGGGCTTTCTTCCGTTCTTTCGATCTCTCTGCTCTTTGACACAGGTCCCATGACCTAACATAGTCCTTACACTCTTTTATGCACTGGGGCCAAAAATAATACCTCACTAATTTGTATTTACTTTTTGACATTCCCATGAGCGATCCGATGACATCATGGCATAAACTTAAAACTTTAGTTCTGTACTTAGTTGGTACAATCAATTGTTTTCTTTCCTCCCCTCTGTGATCTGGGGGTTTCCTAAAAAGTAATTCATTTTTGACCACAATTCCCATGGTTTTCTGTGGCTTAACTTTTTCCCAAATAGATGTAAGTTCAGGACAATTTTTTTGTTCTAAAGCGAAAGTGTCGGCACTCACTTCCCCTAACACATTTTTAGTCTCGACGACTATTGGAAATTCAAGTTCTTTTAATTCATCCGGCGAATTTACCTCGGGTTCCTGCGACTCAGTAATTTGCTCGGCCGTTTCCCCGTTCTCTATCGTAATTCCCGTTTGAATTTCCCCTCCCGCATCCCTCGACTTTGGGTGACGACGGCATTTACGCTAGCTTGTTTTAATTTTTGCGCCTCTATCAGCTCCTGAGTGGAATTTCCCAGCAAGTAGTGGTTCATTTCCACACTCTTACCTACCACGGCGGCCTTTGCTATTACCTGACCGAATTCGGGGCTCTCAAGTGTTACGCGAGCTAAAGGTAAACGTCTAAATTCATTTTCCAAGGGCTGTTTGAGCCAAATATTTTCTCCGGTGAAATCTCCGGGTTTAACTAATTTAACAGGGCACAAATCTACGCCACTCCCGCTATCACGTAATAATACCGTTTCAACCTAATTCACGTAAGCTTCGCTTAAGTAGGGCTTAAAAACAAGAGAAAAATCTTCCGATGTAACTAAGTTGTTTATGATTTCTCTGGATTTACTTAATTCGGGACAGTTCGGGTGGACATGTCCATTCTGACCACTCTGAAAACAGATGGGGGCCACTACTCTTCTCATACTCCCTGGTCCTCCAATCATTATTACTTTTATTAGCAGCGTTGCGCCATTCTTTCGTACCTGATTCCTCTACTCCCGTTTTCGTCGTGGGACTAAATTTCTCTGACTACTTGGGGCGGTCTACCTTTTTCTTTTCGGGCGATTTAATTTGCGTCGGTTTCTTTACGAATCGGCGGGTCGACTCATACGCGTCTAGCTTATTTACTAAGGTTATAGGATCATTTAGCGTTCCCCATACATCTACGAAATGATCTTTAATTTCCGCTGGTACGCGTCGCTTTATTTGGTCGGCTACCATAAGATCTTTGAGTGACTCAAAATCTTTAATTTCAATTCCATCTAACCATCCCTCTAAATAGCTCATCAATTCAAATATTAAATCTTTCCACAAAGCACTGTTCTGCCGTTGATAGGTTTGGAACTTTGTACGGAATGCTTCGGCACTGAGTTTAAACCTATCTAGCTGTACCGACTTAACATATTCGCAATTATCATTTTTTTCTTCAGGTTTCCTGATGATTATTCCCGCTATTTCGCTCGGCAAAAGACTTAGTAACTCTGACACTAAATCACAATCATTAATTTGCAATTTCCTAGCTTGCCTCTCAAACAGATTTAAGAATAAAGCTATGTCTATCTTTTCGGCATCATACCTCTGCATTACCGATTTGACATGCCTAGGCGGGTTCCCGCTTTCTGAGTTCATGGAATTCCCACTACTGTTTTCCCCAATATGTATGATTTTAAGTTTTTCAAGCTCAAAATCGCGCTCTGCTTGCAATGTTCGATCTTCTATAAGATTTACGAGAATATTTTTCGCGCTCTCTTCCTCGAAACCTTCACTTTCTGAAATTTGTTTTGCCAGATCGATTATTCTATCCGATTCTTGTATTTCTACTTGCAGCTCCAAAGCCAAATTCTGCAAGTCAATTTTCTTGTATTTTGTTAAAAACGACATTTTGCCTCAATAACTATTTATCCACAACTTAACCTTACCGGAAACCTCCGAATCTTGACCTCAACACAACAAAAGAACTGGTTTTCCGCTTTTCTCGTGCTTTAACTATAGAGCCCTCTCAATTCTGGGAATTCTACTGCTACGTTCTTCCAAGTAAAGGGGGGGGGGGACTCCGAAAGATTACAGTTTTAGACTCTTTTGAAATCCTAACATGCACATACAATTCAACGATGTTTAAAATTTTTCAGACCAAATTTCACACACATAATAAATCAAATGCTACTTCAATATAATCTTAAGCACTCTACACAAGTTCAATAACTGACTAAATTAATTTGCAATACACAGTTACTTAATTTCAATAATTGGCTAATTTAATTTGCAATACACAATTTCTTAATTTCAATAATTGACTAAATTAGTTTGCAATACACAATTACTTAATTTCAGTAATTGGCTAATTTAATTTGCAATACACAATTTCTTAATTTCAGTAATTGACTAAATTAGTTGACAACACACAGTTACTTAATTTCAATTTAGAATAAGTACTTAAATCAGATTATTCACTGTTCTAGTATTCATCTACCAAATATTTGTTCATTCACTTTTTTTTTAAATTTTAAACACATTGCATACAATTAATTTTTACTTTTCTCTTGCATAAACAATTCTAATACTTCATTAATTTACTTTTGACTAAATAAATTAATTTATCACACATAATTTACTTATTCCAATTCAATAGTTATTTCCCATGAAACATTAATTTTCACATGCTAACATTTACACAGATTCTAATCAATTAATTTACTTTTAATTAATCAATCAATTACTTTTGCCTCTAATGAGAAAACAGGCTTACTTTGTCTAATTTGAAGACTGGATTGTAGGGTCTCATTGAAGCTAGGCGAAGTCTTTCCAGGCTGGTTCTGGGGGGATTTCCAAATTTAATATGCAGCCCCAATACTTGATCGCTGCACAAATCCACTGTTGGTTCGCTGCTCGCTGCTATATACTGGTATCTGTGATGCACACACTTGGGACGGGACGTCCACACAAAAAGTCCTAGACGGCTACACTAAATTCCCTACTTCGAAGGGGTGGATTGCCTATTTTTAATTAATGGCAAAATCCCAGACACGCTACCACCATTTATAGTAGACTGTGATAACTTCAGACTCCGAGTAGCTAAAAATGTTTAGAGTCAGTCTACTACATTAAATTACAGTTTTATTAAATTTTAGTCCGAAACTTTTTACACTATTTACAATGTTGATCTACCTCTAGACATAGAGAGAACTGGCCTTCGTAATAACCAAATAATTTCAATGATAAGATGCCGGCAAGTAATTTCACAACGGAACTAGAAGGTCGGTACATAGCCTCTAGAGCAGGGGTTTCCAACTGGCGGCCCGCGGGCCGCATGCGGCCCGCGAAGCCTTTTTTTGCGGCCCACGAAGACTTCTAGGAAAATAATTTTCAGCATCAATTTAGATATTCTTAGTTAACGAAAAATGTTTTTGTAAAAATCCATATTGTTTTCAAATGCTGTTCATTTACAAAAAAGATTGATTTTTCTCGAATTACATGAAAAGTAGGGTGTCCACTCTATTTCATACCCCCTGACTCCCTTTCCCCATTGTTATACGTCCGAGAAGTCATCCACTGGCTTATTTTTAACCCAGGGCCATAACCAATTTCCTTTCACCCCTGCTGACTCAATTGTTCGCACCAGGAGAAGAGACTTGACCCTGCTATGTGATCACCGCCCATTTCTGCATGGACTGTCCATTTCCCCGACTTTAGGTGGTACGGGTTTTCTCGAGGATACTAAGCTGAACTAAAGTAGCCCCAGGATACCTACCCCATATCGTCCTGTGAGGGGTTCTCCCAAGTCTCTTCTCCTGAAAGGAAAAGATAGGTGTGTATTTCTTCTGTGACCAAGAAAGCACGTGTTACGAGATAGGGTTTTCTTTAAAAACGATACTGTGCGTATGCTCTCTAATTATTAATTTTATAAGTATGGGTGGAATTTCAAAGAAACGCAAGATTGAAAATGAAAACAGAGCTTACTATGATCGTTGGGAAAGCAATTACTTAATTGCGAATAATAATGGGAAGTTCCAATGTTTGGTTTGCATGCAAGTGGTATCAGTGCCTAAAGAATACAATATGAAAAGACATTATTCAATCCATGAAGAAAAGTATCGAAGATATGGAGGAGAAGATCGAAATATCTTGATTTCAGAGCTGAAGAAGAAAGTGAAACAGCAGACAAGTTTTTTTTTTCCAAAATATCGCACGGTCAATCATCTGCTTTGTATGCTTCGTATGCCGTTTCTCTTCAGCTTGCTAAAGCAAAAAAACCATTTACTGATGGCAATTTAGTAAAAAAATGTGCTATTGAAATGGCAAAGGCTTTTGGGGATCCTAAATTAGCCGAGAAATTTGATTCAGTGCCACTTTCTAACCAAACTTTACAGAGAAGAGTTATTGATATGGGAGAGCAGGTAGAAAAATCATTAATTAGTTTAGTTGAAAAAAGTACCTATTTCTCACTTTGCCTCGATGAAAGCACTGACCAAACAGATGTAAGTCAGTTGCTAATATTTATACGTATAACTCAAGAAGATTTTGCTACCAAGGAAGAATTATTAGAAATATGTCCAATGACTGAAACCACGAAAGGAAAGGACATCTATGAAGCCGTGAAAAAAGCAGTTAACAAAATCGGAGGTTTTGATAAATGTTCAGCAATTGTGACGGATGGTGCACCAGTAATGGTAGGAGGAAAATGTGGACTGGTTGGATTACTAAGAGAAAATGGAGTAACTTTTCCGACAATCCATTGTATTATTCATCGGGGAGCTTTGTGTGGAAAGTCGGTGAAACCAAATCAAGTTTTCAAACTTGTGATAAAAGTTATCAATATGATAAGAGGTGGAAATCGTGCACTTTTACACAAGCAGCTAAAGCAGTTTTTGGAGGAAATGGAAGCAGAATATGGGGATTTGCTGCTCTACAATCATGTAAGATGGTTGAGTGCTGGAAAGTGTCTCGAGAGATTCTTTGGCATAAGAAAACACATCCCAGAATTCCTGAACAAGTTTGTTTCAACAGACACTACACAACTGGAAGAAGAGCTCCAAAGTGTAGATTTCTTAAAAGAATTGGCTTTCCTCACCGACATCACCACTCATCTTAATGAACTGAATCTAAATCTCCATGGAAGAAACAAGCTGATGTCAGATTTGATGGGCCACGTAAATGGGTTTCGAAATAAATTAAAAATTTTCAAAGTCACCATAAAGAAAAACGATTTGGTCCATTTTACAAGCTGTCGGAAGTTAGCTGAAGAAATTGAAAATGATGAGACATTTGACTTCTCTGAATTTGCTACAAATGTCCAAGAAATCATAGAGGAGTTTGACAGTAGATTTAAAGATTTTGAGTCGTTGAAAAATAGCATGCTGCTATTTAGTAATCCTATTCAAGCAAAGATTGAAGATCAACCAACTCATCTTCAACTTGAACTATGCGACCTACAAGCGGATACATTTTTTCAAACGAGGGAAGAAAGGGGAGCAGATTTCTTTAAATTATTAACAAAAGAAAAATTTCCAAATCTGCGAGACTTTGGGCAGAAAATTACATCAATGTTCGGGAGTACGTACTTATGCGAAAGTGTATTTTCTACGTTGAAATTTATTAAGAACAATAATAGAAGCCGCCTAACAGATTCTTCTCTACTCCATCTCCTGAGACTCTCAACAACAGAGCTTGAGGTGGACATACGTGCTTTGGTGGCTGCAGCAGACAGACCTCAATTCTCTCACTGAACATTTTGCGTGCTTGTATGTAAGTTTTTTTCTCTTTTTGAAAATTTTAAGATTTATGTAAATGTCTGTACACTTGATACATAATTTAAATCATTTTAGTATGGAAGTTTTTTAAATATGAAATTAATGATGTTAAAATACCCACTTCCTATTTGAGTTTTTTTGTGTGTGTCTGTGTAATTTAACGAAAGTTGGCCAGTTATAATCAAGGTCATTATTAGAGGTTCATCCTCGAATTTTTAAAAATTTCATAGTATATACTATACACATATCCTCCAAATCCCCCCCCCCGTAAGAAAAAAGTCCTGGGTATGGTCCTGATTAAAGTGCGGCCCGCCACTAGACAGATGTTTTCGATTGCGGCCCTTGGACACTTGTAAGTTGGAAACCCCTGCTCTAGAGCATACAGCTCTGAAAATAAAATAACTTCGTAAGGATTTATAACTCACGAGAAGCTTATAGATCGGCTGCTCTGAAATATGAAGATAACTTCTTGATGTATTTAATTTGAATGTACTCCGTAGCGAAGTACGGGTTTTCAGCTAGTATTTAATAAATTGATTGATTAATGTACATTTGAGTAATCACTCTTATTGATATCAAGTACTACCACTAATTCCAGCTATCACTACATGTGTGTGTGTGTACAGTAATGTGCAAATTAATTGAGATCAACATACAGTTTTTCACATATGTTGTTAAATTAGTATATTGTTGTTTAATTTGTAGTTGTAAGTTCACTTATATGCATGGTATTGCAATCTAGTAGCAAATATGTCATCCTCTAGCTTTAATATCCTGTACACGGTTTGGCATGGATTCCACTAATTTAAAATATAAATTTTCGTGTCGTCATCACGAAACCAAACTTTTATTACATTCTCAATCATTTTTCTTTTGGTTGAGCAGTCCATCTTACTCACACGTCTCTTCACAATGCTCCACACATTTTCGATGGGATTTACATCTGGAGAATTACCAGGTTAACCCAAAACTGCAAATATATTTTCTTGATAAAATGTCTTTACTAGCTTAGAATTATGGCATGGAACAATATCTCATTAAAACACACCAACACCGCCAGAGAACATTTGTATAAAAGATACAATTTTGTCTTTTAGTATTTAAATGCATATTTTGGAGTTCATCATTCCTTCAACTAGTACTAAGCTGCCAGATCCTCCAGATGCAAAATAACCCCCAAACATCTGCTTTTGAGGGTGCGTAACTCTTTGATTAAGATGTTGTTTCCTGATGGGTTCTCCAGCGCTTCACCTGACAAATGTTGATCGAAACCCTTGCACAAAAAATACGTTTCGTCGCTGAATACAACCTTATTCCAGTCTTGTGCAATCCAGGATTGATATTTCCTGATCCAATACAAACGTTTTCCCTTCATTACATGTGATAATAACTGTTTTTGAACTGGTCTTGCCCATCTCCCTGCTTCAATAAGCCGTCGTGCTGTCGATGAATCAACGCTCACAGCAGTAGCCAAAAACTCTCTGAAGATCTGTACTTGTCTTGCGAGGATGCATTTTGCTATTTCACACAAGAAATTTGCCTTTCGAAGGTCTTGTCTTACGTTTGCGTGCACATTTACTCTTCCGTTTTGGAGAAACTGTCCCAAAGTTATTTTGCTGATTAATAATCCTGGAAACACTGCATTTTCCAACTCCAACTGCTGCAGAAATATCCTTCACAGTCATAGAGGTATGCTGACTAAGGGTAACAATTCTAGTCATTTTCCTGGGAGTGATATCCATTTTTTTCATACACGTGAGAACCAGACAACTCACGCAATCGACCACATCTTACAGCAGATGAAACGCGACTGACACGAAAATGCTCTACGTGTGATGATCACGTGGTCAAACGAGCTTAGACTACACAAGACCAGCCTCCCTTCGTATCAAAATGCAGCTGAAACCGGTTTCAGGCAGGAAATCCCTGGGAAAGGACGGGTTTTAGGAAAAATTAAGCTTGTCCCAATTAATTTGCACAGTACTGTATATATATATATATATATATATATATATATATATATATATATATATATATATATATATATATATATATATATACAGGGTGTCCCATAATGATTGGGAGGTCAGGTAGGGCATGTCAAAAAGATTCAAAATTGCATAGCAACCCATGGTCACAAACGTCAGCGTACGCTGCTAGGTGGTGTCGGAGCGGAAAGATCCCGAGGAGAAAAATCTGATTTATCGTCATTCGAGCAATAGTCGCCTTAAGAGCATGCAACATTATTCGAATAAGGAGCTGTTAGACATGCATTTTGTGTATGGACAGGCCGATTGCAATGCACGAGCAGCTCAACGACTGTATCGCGAACGGTTCCCACAGCGAGATATACCGGACCGCCGTGTGTTTTCGAATGTCCATCACAATTTGTGTGAATATGGTTCATTCAGAGGTAGTAGGAAGAGTGAGGGTAGGCCACGAGTGGCTCGTACGCCCTCCATGGAACAGAATGTGCTGGATGCCGTAGAGAGGAATCCGAGTACCAGCATACGTGCCGTCGCTGCTGCCGTAAGACGATCTCGGAATACTGTACATCGTGTTTTGCAATCCGAATCCTTATACCCATATCATCTTCAAAGGGTAAAATCACTGCTCCCCTCGGATCCTCCTGCACGTGTGTGTTTTGCGCAGTGGTATCTCGGCCAATGTGGCCAAGATGTAAATTTTCCATCTTACGTTTTGTTCACGAATGAGTCATATTTCACGCGAGATGGTGTATTTAACCAACACAATGAGCATTTATGGGCTCACGAGAACCCTCACGGAGTGAGACTGCATGATGTCCAACATCGCTTTTCAGTGAATGTCTGGGTTAGTTTAGTCGGTGACTAATTAGTCGGGCCTTACCTGTTACCATCACCTTTGACATCGGCAAAGTATCTCATCTTTTTGTAAGAGGTTCTACCAGGGTTACTTTAGTCTGTACCGCAAAATTTGAGAAGAAACGTGTGGTTTCAAAATGATGGGGCGCCTCCCCATTATTGAAGATGTGTTCGGAGCCACTTGAGTGCTTCGTTTGGTCAACAGTGGATTGGGCGTGGCGGGCCGATTGCCAAGCCTCCACACTCTTCGAATTTAAGCAGCCTGAATTTCTTTCTTTGGGGTGCACTTAAATGTTCTGTGTATGAAGCACCTGTCGAGTCTGAAATGGATCTGGTTGCAAGAACTGTTTGCGCTGCTGCAGATATCCAAGGAAATCCAGGTATTTTCGAACGTGTCCGCCAATCCAAGGTCCGTCGCTGTAACGCTTGCATCTCTTGTAATGGTTGAAACTTTGAGCATCTTTTGTAACCTTTTCAAATGATAACATCTACCACATCATATGTAATATTTATGAGCAATAATTATTTCTGATAATCTCTGTCTTGTATTCCTTCATTTCTGGTACTTCTGATACCACTTTCCAATGACGTTTGCGACCATGGGTTGCTATGCAATTTTGAATCCTTTTGACATGCCCTACCTAGCCTTAAAATTTGTCCCAATCATTATGGGACACCCTGTATATATATATATATATATATATATATATATATATATATATATATATATATATATATATATTAGCACTAAGGTGTTGTCATCATTTGACGCGGCAGACTTTCCATTAAAACAAGTAATAGATTGGTTGTCCGGAAAGTTTGTGCCAATTTTGAAGGAAAATTGAAACGCAGAAGATTTTAATTTTAGTATACATTTATTAAATTATATAGGTGCCATTCTGTTCAACAACCTTTCTCCATCTTTCATGCAACTTGAAAATTCCATCCTTCCAGAATTTCTCAGGATTTTCAGCAAAAAGCTTTTCTACGTGATTTTTTGTCTCAACCAAAGAGTTGAAGATCTTCCATTAAGGGAATTTTGTAATTATCGAAATAGGTTGAAATCAGAGGGCGCGCCATACCGATTATATTCGTGTCATGAAATTTTAACAGCGGATACCGTACTGAGGGAAACATGTGCGAGGTGAACATTCTCAAAACTCGAACAGAATCCCACCTGGGTCTTTGACGTCTGGTGAACTGATAAAGCTCACTTTTCGCTTCATGGCGACGATAATACCCATAACTGCCAGATCTGGGCGACGTGTAATTTACGTGAGTACACGCAGCAACCATTTTTCCCCCAAAAGTGACAGTGTGGTGAGGATTTACAGGTTCGTTCATCATAGGACCCTTCTTCTTTGAAACGCAGTGTCTAAAAAGGGGTGGAAAATGGATACGGTGAATGCGCAGCGTTATACAACGCTTCTTCGTGAGGAGGTCGTGCCATGTTTGTGTGAAAGAGATGCGTTGTCTACCATCACGTTTATGTAAGATGGAACAACTAGTCACACTTCTTCTCCGGTCAAGGCATTCCTGATAGAGATGTTCGGGGAAGACAAAATCATTAGCAGGCGTTGCTGGTTCCCATGGTCTCCTTGATCTCCAGATTTGACACCGGCAGACTTCTGGTTATGGGAATATTGGAAATCCCGGGTTTTCCTATCCGGTCCATCCAATTTGTCGAAACTGTAAGATGCTATCCACCTAGAGGTGTCATGTGTACATCCAGACCTGCTGCACTCTGCCGTTGCTGGATTTGTGACCGCTTGCAGTGTATTATCCCCTATGGTGGGGGCCATATGGAACACCTACTGCTGTAATAAACGATTTAGAAGCATTTTTTTCGTTAGTTGCGTATCTTTTCTTTGACTTGTGTACGTCAGAGCCACCTGTCGGCTGTTTCTTTTGAGTTATTTTTTCCTGTCTTAAAAAAATTCCCGTGACCTAGCGATGCTAACCCTGCAAACCTTTTTTATTTTGGTTATTTTTGCGTTTTTATGAATTTTTAAAGTTTCTACGGACTTTTTGCCCACCAGGTACTTTGATTACACATAGAACATAAGAGTTGAACAATTGCTGAATATAAAAGTACATTAATATTAAGTGAAAAACAAATATTTTAATTTTAGTTAATATTAAAGTACATTAATATTAAGTTAAAAACAAATATTTTAATTTTAATTAAGTTCCAAATTGTACAAAAGATGGATTGGTCTTTTGATGGTGGCCGTTGGTGTTTTAGTCAGATAACATTGGATTTTGATGTCTCTACCTGGGAACACATACAAAGTTTTACCCATTAGCCAAATATTTCTAGAGTAGCGATCGTCATAAATCAAGACGGTGTCATCAGTTTTAAACTCATTTACCTTTAGATTCTGCGGACAAATATTAGCTGATCATAAATTCAACAAATAATTTTCCTCCAACCTCTCCAAAATGGAGTCAGTATATGTTGTTGATGTTTAAACTTTTTGCCTAAAGAATTCCTAGAACATAGGAAGTGTTCGGATGTTATTCGGGGAACTGAAAGAGATGGAAAACGTTTACCAATTAGAAAATGGGCAGGAGTAAGTAGTGAAGGTTCTGCAGGTTCGTCATAAACATTAGTAATTGGCCTTGAATTAAACAGGACCTTTGTTTCTACGAACACAGTTTCAAGTTCGTTCAGAGAAAGTGTCAAACGACCAGCAATTTTCCGTAAACATAATTTTATCGTTCTGACCATCCTTTCCCAGAACCCTCCCCACTACGCTATTTTCTCAACATTATAATTCCATTGAATGTTTTATGGTGCAAACAGTTCTTTTACAGAAGCATGTGAAATAGATTTCCATATTTTCTGCAGCTCGGAGGTAGCTTTTTTAAATGACTTGACGTTATCAGAATAAACTTTCATACATAAGCCACGTCGAGAGATGAATCGCCGGAACGCTAGCAAAAATGATTCCGTACTCATAGACGGAACTACATCAAGGTTTATAGCACGAGTCGTCAAGGCATCATCATCACTACATCAAGGTTTATAGCACAAGTAAATAATAGTAGGTAATATTTATCATTGTTCTCTAGAGAAGAACGGGCCAGCAAAATCTAGACCGGTCAGTGAAAATGGAGGCGTCTCTAGAATTCGATCTTGGGAAGAGGAGCTAACTCTTGAAACCCAAGTCATGAATTAATCTTCTTGCACACCAAGCAGTTATGAAGAACTGACTTCACACGTTGTCTGCCATTCACGATACAGTACATTTCGCGAAGATGAACTAGAGTAGCATCTACTCCATAATGAAGCTCTTTTTCATGAGAATCCATAATTATTAATTCCGTGAATTCATCTTTAGATGGCACCAAGGATGTTTCTCTGTGTATGAAGAAGAAGAGAACTGGATCCTTCCTTTCAATCGTAGAAGTCCAATATCGTCGGTCTCAGAATAGATTTAAAGAGTCGATACTGGAAGATCTATACTCTTACCTGCCGAAAGATCCGTCAACTCCCTCTTGGAATGCTTATTTTGTGTTACCTTTACCCAATATGTTTCAGCACTGGAAATTTCCGAAGCAATTAAAGGTCCTGAAGTTCTTGACGAATTGGGTTTCGATTTGTGGACAAATCGTAGAATCCAAGCTGTTACACGAAGCATCTTTCTCAATTTGCTAAATTTGTGTATATCGAGTAGAGGGCGGGTATACTCTATGTCAGCAGAGACTCTTAGAATATTAAAAGAAGTAGCTCTTTTTTAAGAAGCTACTAATTCCTCATTAATATCCTTTGTGATTTTTCGAGGCCTTAATTTCTCAGGTTTGGTAAACCAACTAGGACCATATCACCATAAGGAATTTCTCTTGAGTGAATTCACATCTAAGCTTCTAGTTAGAGGGTCGGCTGTGTTATCTTTACCACGACAATGTTGCCATTCGTTTGTATTATATAAATAGGGATCTCCTGAATTCGGTTGCAAACAAATGGTGTCCAATCCTTTGATCAACCTTTGATCCAATTCAAAATTATCTGAGAGTCTGTCTAAAGAACTGCCTTTTGACATATATCATTAAATAATTCGAGCAAATATTTTGAAAGCCTGGCACCAATAATTGCGCCCATCAGCTCTAATCTCGGAAGTGTTCATTTTTTAAATGGAGCTACCCTACTCTTGGATAAGATAAAGTCTGTGTTGATCTCTTGCTCATTGTTTGAATACCTAAAATAAGCTACTTCATTGTAAGCTTTGACACTTACATCACAGAATATGGGAATAACAATGTTTTTATACATTTTATCACAATTTTGAAAATATATCCGATCAACTGATATTTCTAGTAAATCATTAAATTCTGTCAGAAATTTCCGATATTCAATTTCTATCTAAGGGGAAGCTGGTTATCCCATTCGAGATCTTTTATCCATGTATCTGGCAGGAACAGTTTCATCCTTATAACGAAAGGGGATATAAAACCAACAGGGTCGTAAATTCTTGCCGCAGTTTGCAATAACTTGCGTTCTGTATACAAGTCACAGTTCATCAAAAGTCTCTTAGAGTTTTAGTATTCAATTTGATTAAGTCTTCGTCTGGATCCATTCCCGACCTAATATCTTAGCCTGAGTAAGTGAGTCATTTTGTGGTATATTATTTTCAAACCAAACGCGCTTCAGCTCTTTTGAATTCGAATTAAACTTACGTAAATTCATACTTGCGTCTTTCAAGATGTTTACTGCAGCAGATATCAATCGATATGCATTCTCAACGGTATCTGCCCCAAAATACAAATCATCAATATATAAGGAGGTATTTAACGTTTCAAAACTATCATATTGAAATATGAAAGTTTTGAAACGTTAAACACCTCCTATTATACTTGGCATATTTTTAAATGTGATATTTTATAGTTGCAGCTAAAATGAATGGACTTGTAGTAACTCCAAAGGGTAAGCGTGTCATGTTCATAATTTTGTATGAATCTCTATCGTGAAACCAAAGAAACTTTAAGGGGTCTGGTACCTTTTAACTGCTGCACCAGTCGACAAACACATCCCTATTTTCAATCTGCTATAATTATAAAACTTATTTTTATAGAGAAATGAAATTTTTACAGCAAATTCAACTTTATTTCTTCTTTCAATATGTAGCATCAATAGGTTTCTAGGTGTAACAGAAAGTTTTTAAATAATTAAAATTCAAACCATTGTTTTTTTCCCAGTTATCTGATTGCGCTCAACATTACACATTTATTTTAATGAATATACACAATTTTTTTAATTCAAAATAAAGTAATATAATGTGTCTTTAAAATGACGAACTATTAAATGGAAATTATATGTTCTTCCTAGAAAAATAGAATATAAAATTTTATTTTTTGAAATTTCAAAAAATTTTATTGTACATTTAGCTGTAATTAAAATTTTTATCACCAAAAGTACATAATATTTCGTCATTTTAATCATACCTGTCTATATTATGTGTGTATCAAATTTGATGGCTCTGTGGTTAATCATTCAAAAGATATCCTGCGCGAAATGACCCAAAACACACATTCTCAGAAATTGATTTTAAAGTTTAAAATTGTTTAAAAAGCTATAAATATATATTTGTCACACATAATTTTTTTTCTTCAAAATAAACTCACATTTGGTAATATAAATTGCACTCTATAAAAGTAATAACTGTAAAACATATACTATAAAACATTGCAATGTTATCAAAACAATGACATTTCAATGTTTTGATTTTTGTCGATAGATACTTAAAGGGCAACTTTGCATCTCATACATTTATTATAAGAAAAATATGATGTAAAATTATTCGTGAAAGCTTATTTGAACACAAATTTGTTTAAAATTCCTTACCTTTTAATTTAATTACAAAAATTTTTCTTTTTTTTTTTTTTTTTGGGGGGGGGGGGGAATTTAAAATTCTCCAGCAGCATATGTAGTCCCTTCTTTGAGAATAAAATTATCATCATGAGTGTTTTTTTGTGACATTTTTCTTATTTTTCTCATTTCTTTAGAGTTTTTTTGAAGACATACCTCAGAAATAGCTACACGAGTTTTATCAATGTCAATTAAACATTTATATATTTGCACCTATCACATTTGATGGCTCTGTGGTTAACCATTCAAAAGATATCCTGCGTGCAATGACCCAAAACACACATTCTCAGAAATTGATTTTAAAGTTAAAAATTGTTTAAAAAGCTATAAATATATATTTGTCGCACATAATTTTTTTTCTTCAAAATAAACTCCCATTTGGTAATATAAATTACACTCTATAAAAGTAATAACTGTAAAATATATACTATAAAACATTGCAATGTTATCAAAATTATGACATTTGGATGTTTCAATTTTTGTTGATAGATACTTAAAGGGCAACTTTGCATCTCATACATTTATTATAAGAAAAATATGATGTAAAATTATTCGTGAAAGCTCATTTGAATACAAATTTGTTTAAAATTTCTTACCTTTTAATTTAATTACAAAATTTTAAATTTTTTTATAGGGGGGGATTTAAAATTCTCCAGCTGCATATGTAGTACCTTCTTTGAGAATAAAATTATCATGAGTGTTTTTTTGAGACATTTTTCTTATTTTCCTCATTTCTTTAGAGTTTTTTTGAAGACGTAGCTCAGAAATAGCTACACGAGTTTTATCAATGTCAAATAAACATTTTTTTGCTTCGTGACCAACTGTCAGGACAAATTTTTCCATTACTTTAATTCGACCTATGCTTCCTTCGTTGAAAAGTACTGTCGCTTCATTTGTAGCAATCTGTACAATTCTTTTGCCTGAAGAATGGGTTTTAGGGCAGAGTTTCCATATTATAGAGTTTGCAGACTCATTTGAATTTTGAGTCTTGCCCCCAAGACATCTGTTTAACAATTTGGGATGTGAAAGGTCATTAAAAATTGGTCTTATCATGTCCATCACAGGCAAAGGGATTGTCTCTTTATGCCTGAAGTTATTTTCTTTTCCTTCAGAAACTGATTTTTGATACCGACACCAAGAATCTGGCCCAGTTGGACAAAAACTATGCAATGGTTCTGAATCTGTTGAGCGAGTATGGAAGTAAACAGCCCATACTGCTTTACGCATTGCTGAAAGAGAGTGTTTATGCTCTCTTATAGCGTTTCCATAGTAGGCTGTCAACTTATCAATTATTTTGTCCGTGAGTCTACCTTTTCCCCCAACAGATTTTCCATCACTGCATTTTAATCCATTTTGTTTTAGTTTTCGAAGTCTGGCACCTAATCGTTTCTGAATGTGACCCACACATTCAATTTTAGTCACTTTTGTTTCAGGACCATATGGTTCACATTGAGTTATTGCATGAAAAGTTTTTGTATCGCCATCACCTATGTATCCTAAATATTTTGCCTTATTTAAAGATTGGGAACGCTGGAACATATTCACCATACCCACCACTTCCATTTTACCCGCTGAACCTGTATGATTTATAAGGCATTCCTTTTCATGAGAGTTTTTCCAGTTTATATATGAATCGGTGCCTTTTCTATTTTTCCAGCTGTCACAGGCTTTACAGTAAGACGACAACACTTCTGTATCCAAAATTTTACCGCACCTATCTCCAATAAGGGTGCATACACCAACACGAGATGAGTGTCCTCGTGTCTTCCAGGTCCCGTCGCCGCTGACTATAATATCAGAAGAACCTGTCAATTTAATTTCTTCTTCAGCTGCACATTTTTTAGATTCCTGGGCAACTGTTTCAGAACAGGCGAGCAGCTTTTTCATCATGTTGGTGTAGTTTTTTCTTGAAATTGGTTTGGGTAGATCCATAATGCCACAAAACAATTTCATGGCTGAATGTCCCATACCATTTGCTCGAAATGAATAGGTGAATCTTCTATTTATTTCTGGAATGTTATTTTTCTTTCCCAACATTTTGGAATTTCTAAATTTGCATAACTCTGTGCAATTTTCACAATTAATAGAAATTTTAGAGGATAATCCACATACAGTTTCTTCTGAAAGTATCACACTTCCACCACACTTTTTGCAAGCTAAATGCTTTTCAAGTTGAGAAAACAACAAACTAACATCTAGTAATATATATCTTGTAAAATCTTTACGATTATCGTCCTCAAATATATCACTAGACATGTTTATTTTCTTGCCAGAAGCACTTGCATTCAAGTTTACTGATTCAGAAACGTTAGAATTTTCACGTGCTATTTTTCTAGTATACATATTGCCAGTGAATTTCCTTTTCCTACTTCTTTTACCAGAAGCTCTCTTTGGCGTTATTTGTGAATTTTGATCCATATTATTCTTACAAATAAAAGGTAACCTTTAGCAAATAATTTGCACAAGAAGCTCGTTATCAAATTAGCACAAGAAGTTCGTCGACGGTTTCGCATACGCTACAAACACGTGAGAATAAACAAACTGTAGAAAAGTAGAAGTTACTTTTACAAAAATCAGCGATAAAAATAAACCATAGAGTTTACAAAAAAAAGACTAGAAAAAAATCCGCTTGATTTGCAAAATGAATCTGCTTGCATTACAACCAAATGTGGGATTACAGCTGCATGTCTAATGTAAACAAACAATTCCGCCCTTTAACCATTGCCAATACATTATATGACGCAGTATTGTTTTGCTTATAACTTCGGTTCTATTGCGAATTTTCAAACGCGGTTTTTTTTAAAATGTTTCTGAAGTTTTAATTTATTATAATAGATTAAAAGCAAAAAATCGAATTTTTGAAGGTTTAAAAGGTACCAGACCCCTTAAATGATTACGATCCTCCTCTACTATACCAATCATTAAAAACGTTTTTTCTATGTCGGAAGAAAACGCGATTTTGTGTTTCCGAAATTTAAGGATTACATCCAACAGGTTGTGATTCAAATTAGGACCTGTCAACAATAGTTCATTAAGTGATTTCGAATTTTCCTTTTGGGAAGACGCATTAAAAACTATTCTAACGCGAGAAGATTTTTACTGGGCCTTATCACAGCTCGAAGAGGCATAAAATAGCCAGAATCCCGAGCTGCACTTTTGCAGTCTTCAACTATCCATTTTTTTTTGTTGTTGCTGTTGCTCTTCAATTCAATTTTTATATTCCTGACATATTTCAGAGTCTTTACTTAATTTATCCCTTAAAATTTCAAATCTTCTTTTTTCGACTGCAAAATTATTGTCTAGTTCGTCAGCACTTGATTCCCAAAATAATTTAGTTTCGTACCTGTTATTTTTATTTGTCAAACCTCTTTCAAACTGCTCAACTATTTCCGCTTTTTTTCGCGATAATTCATCGGATCCTGTAAATATTCCAATTGAGTTTAATTCCCGAAATATTCTTAAATAATCTAAAATGACGTTTTTCGTGACGGCAATATTTTGTAAACGATTTTAATTTCTTTTAAAATCTGTGCCACCAATGACCCACCCAAACACTGTTTTCACTGCACTCAAACTTTTGATTATATAACCTCGTTCATCTAACATGAAATTCCAAAACAAGTCAGAACCAATTAGTATTTCCACTAACATAGATTCGTTATCGGTGCCCAAGCTGCTATATCTAACATGTGTCTTTTCATGAAATCTTTAATATCTGTGTCTGGGGAGAATATTCGAGCTCCAGAAATGTTTGAAGTTACAAGTGCTTCAACGATAATATGGAAAGTTTCATTTTTAATTTTAATTGGATTGTAACTAATGGATATAACTTTTTGGTTGCCATTTTCATTCCAAAGGAATAAACTGATAAGTTCTCATAATGTATGAGTTTTAATTTTTAAACTGTTCGCCAAATTTTCCCTTATGAAAGAACGTTGGCTTCCATTATCTAGAAGAATTCTAGTCTTTTTTTGGGGGTAAATTTTGATTTAACAACAACAGTACAGGTTTGTAAATACACGTTTTTACAGCAGGATAAGCCCGCTTTACATTGTGACACGGAACTAATAATTCCTGTATTGGAATTAGATTTATTTTCATCGGAATTGCAGTTTAGAATATTTGAATCCTTAGAACTTTCCCCAATATTTTTTATTTCACTCTCTTTAACTACATTTAACTTGCGGTTATTTCCTAGCCAACCAGAGCCGTGATGGATTTAACTCCTACATTTAAAACAAGGAAGTTTGTTTGGTCGGCAGATCGTTTAGCTTGCTCAAACCAAAAACGTTAGATGAGTATCTAACACATTGAAATTTCAATGTTTTATCCATGAAAGAATTAATTATGATGTCTTTACGTCCAAAAAGACCTTTTAATAATTTTACATACCTATCATAATTAGTATTACTCAGTTCGAAACCGGATACTGCATTTAAAGCAATTCCTGCTAAATACTTCTTTAGATATGTAAACTTCTCGGTTTTGGAAAGCGAATAATTTTGATCTATTGCATTTTCGGGCGAATTTCAAAATTCGCTCTAAGATTTAGGATCACCCGAAAATGGTTTGATAACAATTTTTGGAAGTTTAACTGAATGTGGTGAACTTATGCTGTCATTTATAACGTTTGCACGTTGGCTAGTTACGGAGTTTTGGTTCGTATTCAGTATACTAAGCGATTCTTTTCTTCTAAAATAACGCTTGATTCTATTACTATACCTAACAATATTTTCTTGGTATTCACCACTTACAGTGACTTCATCTTCAATCAAATCAATGCCAATTAAGATTTCGTTTTCACGGTCTAAGCTTTTTTTAAATTTCGTCTTTTTCAAGCAAAACTGCAAGGTTATCTTCTAGATCATCTACATTTTCATCTGCTAAAGCAGTATGTATTTTTGTTTTTAATCTTGTTGTACTTCCTCGTTCAAGTTTCTTTTTTTTCTTCAGTTTTTCAAGCGCTTCGTCATTAGACATTTTAAATAACAAAAGTTACACGATACGTATACATTTTAAATAACAAAAGTTACACGATACGTATACAAATAAACAGCCTACCGGAATTTCTTGATATTAACTTCAGACAAATGTAAACATATTCTTACAACAAGTTGTTCAATATCAATAATAATCCAAAATTATTCCTTTTAGGGATGGTGCTTTCAGAACAATACAGTATACATGGTTCAGCAAGCGAAACTAGCACTTCAGGAACTTCAGGAAGAGTTGTGGGAACTACAGTACATGGGCCGGGCCCTCCATTGTAGGATGATATAGCAATGAATAAAACTTCAGTGTTCAGTAAAAAACGAAAGTAGGAAGGAAAATAGAAAGTGAGGGAAGCAAAAAAAGCTTCGATAGTTCAAGTAAAAGTAAAACATGGGGAAAAAATTTTAAAAATTAAAACAGTGCGAAGCTCCAAGCAAGAACATGGTCACGTGGACCAAAGGGAAATGACTAGCAATAAAGAGGGAAGTTGGGGACGTGAAACTGAACAGATCCTGGAGTGGTTTCAGAAATGAATCAAAAAGCGAGGTGACGAACAATGAACAGGACAAACAATTAAAAGTTACAAACAAGAATGGCACAGGGCCGTTTCTTGTTAACTGGATCAGCAAGGTTGTAATCGGCAATATTTTAAATAAGATCATTTGGTAAAGTTTTATGAAAGTTAATAGCAAGATTTTGAAGATAATTTTGAAGAGTGGGGAGATTTATTTCCCTATAAATATCAGCATTGCGAAAATACCTTGGGGAGTTAGTGATTTGCCGAATAGTCATGTTTTGAGCAACAGCCAGAATTTTAATATCGGAATCCGGTGCATACGACCAAACTGGCCCAGCATACTTAAGTAAGAGTTTTAAGAATATATAAATATTATTTCTAGAAGGTGATTTTTTCTGATGATCCCTTTTCTACCTTCATACTTAACCAAAATCGATAAATGAGATACCATTTTAAAGATTAAGTGCTCCGCATCTGACAAATTTTTCATTCTGAGTTACACATTGTATTATGTGTTTAAAAATCGAAGTATAAACATTATAAACATTTTATCTTCCGCTAGATGGAGTGTGAGAGCTCGCTTTTTTTAACTTGTTAACTTCAAAAATCGTCTGCATTTATTATCATTATGTTAATTAATTAATAAGTTTCTTTCTTGGTGACATCCTCGTAGATGTATATTATTCTTTTTGCATGGAAAAACAATTTGTTTGGACTAAAATCTATTTTCTTTCCCCCTGAAGAACATTTTATTAGTAATATTTTTTTTGGTATGCCTTTTTAGAGTTTAATTTTAATTGTTCAATTCTATGTACACAATTGAATTGCATAATATGACAAAATTCTACCAAGCTCTCAAGGGAAAGCTTCTAATTTGTCTCATATTAAAGGATAATCAAAATAAAGGTCTTACCCCTTAGATACGTGGTCGCTTAGTTATTTACTTTGACTTTTATCTCTCGAACACTAACCTTCAAATTTAAAAAAAAACATTCCATTATCATCCTCATATATATTCCTTTTAGGAGGTGATTTTTTCTGACGATCCCTTTTTCTCCCTTCACACTTAACAAAAATCGATAAATGAGGTACCATTTTAAAGACTACGTTCTCCGCTTCTGACGAATTGTTCATTTAGAATGACACATTGTATAGTTTGTTTAAAAATAGAAGTTAAAAATTGACTTTTGGTATTACACTTCTTTCCCTTTTAGTTCCGTGTCACAATGTAAGGCGGGTTTATCCTGCTGTAAAAACGTGTATTTACAAACCTGTACTGTTGTTGTTAAATCAAAATTTACCTAAAAAAAGACTAGAATTCTTCTACATAATGGAAGCCAACGTTCTTTCATAAGGGAAAATTTGGCGAACAGTATGCACAAAGAGGTTTTGTAATGTAAATATCTCCTTTTCCCTGAGTTTGTGTCATACTTAGCTTTTAATATTGCCTACAGGTGTGTTTTGACATGTACATAACTCACGTTCCCTTATTTTGTGTTATGTTTCACCTCTAATTTTGTGCCCAAAGGTGTTTTATAATCGGTTTTATATCATCCTTAATAGCCCAGTCAAAATAGGTTTTATGGCTAAAAAAAAATATGAAAGTTTTGAAAATTGGTGGAGATCTTTGTTTGGACATACTATTCAACACTAAAAGTCCCCACCGATCAGACTTGAGCTTTCGCCGCCATCTTGGAAAATGTGTACACTTTTTTGGTTTTTTGGAAGTAACTTGAGAAATATTGACTTTATGTAAAAAATTTGAATACAAAAATTGAAGAGCATTAAATTGTGAACAAAAGCATTATTTACATTTTTTTATAAGTTGAACACGAACAAAGATAATTGACTTTGAAAGCAGCGAACCATCACACCTGGGACGCGGATGCGCGAGTCATCCCCATCGCGATGGGGGGATGACCCGCGCATGTGCGCCAAAAGTCTTGCATATTCACGTTTGTCAAACCTCTGCATATCAAAGCTCAAGAGAAAGTTGCTACAACATCCAATCCATTCTTATCAGGTTGTATTTTGAGACTTGGTGGATTCTATATTTTTATGTCATACTTTGGCTGCATTGGGTACTATCGAATTTATGACGAATCATTTAACATACTCAAAATTTCACTTTTACTAATTAACTGTTCAAACAAAGACTCACAGACATCAAGATTCAGATCCGGTTCTAACAAATAATTATCAATTTTGTCAATTATTTTTGTTAATTGTTCTCTATGAACATCCCGTTTGGTTTTGAGCTTTATCAATTTCGACATTTTGACAATCGCTAACACAAAACAACAAATAATACAAAATCAAAGCCTCAACTACAACAATTTCTAACAATTAAACGAAACCAAACTAACGAAAACAGAATGGCAAAGTCAACAAAATAACTAACGACAATCAAAACAAATGTCACAATAAACCAATTCAAGAAAAACTTTAAATTTCTCACCCAAAACGACGACTTGAACACACTTCGAAAACGAACCGATAAGCACAAAAAAGTCCAATTACGACAGTCCTGATTCTACACAAAGGCACAATGTCCACTTTAAAGAAACGAATTTTTAAGGTGGAACGACAACAAATGTTCTTGACACTATTTAGTAGTAGAAGGCGACTTCTATAGTAGACTACAAATTTCCCGCCGCATATGCACCACTATCGAATTTATGACGAACTACAGATGGACGACAACGAAGATTTGTCTTTTTGGTTTATTGTAACGGTAAACAAAACAAGTGTAAACATAAATAGAAAAATGTTTCCCCAGATAGGGATTCCAATGGTGGGTTGCATGACCCTTTTTTAGGAGGGAGAGGAGCGAATTGAGAAGCGAAAACTTCTCCCTCTCTACGGGCGTCGCAGCGCCCCCTCGATACAATTTTCTACAGGTACATAATGGCTGGAGGTGGGCTAAAATAAATACTAACTTTGATGTACGTAACTACGACAGTAGAAAAAAATGTTTCCTGGCCATGCATACGTTAGAAAAATCCTATTTTATGAACGAAATTTTATAAACGAATGTTATAAACTTGGATGTATTCATTTCGGTATTTTCATTGTGTATAATTTTTTAAGCTTACCTACTTTAGAGTTGACGTCCTTTTTTCGGTACGGGATTGTTCTCGTCGTCAATCTTGAAAAGATCGTCTGTGGGTCAGCTAGCATCACCTCATTCATCAATTCCTTTTATTGGATCGTCATGATCTACAGGGCAATAATAGCTTCAATTCTTAACTGCAATGGGGTATGTCGTCGTGACAAACCCCATTGCAGTTATTGCAGGCCGTTGTTCAGTTGATGCCTGCTTTCCTACACACGCATTTTTCTCCCCAGTCAGTCTTACAGTTGCAAAACACTATGCTTATAATTGAGTCGGGAGCCACTGTATCCATAGTTGTGATGGTCACGAGGGTTTTCTCTTGGCGTTTCTAGCCCCACACTTCAGGTTTCAACTCATTCCCAAACCATTTCTGCACTTGGTTTTTCAACCGCAAGGAATGTAGCCTAGCTTCCTCTTCAGTTGAGGAAAGAAACGAAATATATGGTTTTATTTTAGTGCCAAAGTTTGCGAAACATTTGTACCTAAACTTATTTAGGGACTGTTCACTGGAATGTGCTCCATACCAGATCAGAAAAAAGCATTCTCCTGCTTGAGCAACATTATTGTGCGATGAGTTGCATTTATTAACTACTGTCACGTTGTGTTCCATATCTTTACTTTGGAACATTTTTACGCGAAGTTTCTTTCCTTTGTTGAATCCTGCAGAAGTAGTATCGCATCCACTGAACACATGGAGAAAAAAGATACTTTGGTATGTACCGATGATTGTATTTTATTTGATGAATATATTTTTTCTTTGCTTTCCGTTTGCGTTGTTTGACAAGGAAAATGTCTTTTTTCTGTAGCAGTGAGAGCTGTTAATAGAACCAGGTGGTCAACATCTTCACTGATGATTACAACGGTGTTGTTGTCAGAACAAGCTTCATTAATTGCAGTATTTGCAATGAGAATGTCGGCGGCGTCATTACCTTGTTGGAATCGAATCGCATTGTTTTCCACCTCAGCTGATAGAATGCTGATCAATTCGCTCTTGTTGTTTTCATTTGAAAGGAACTATTCTTCTTGAACAGTAAGGGCCTGTTCACATAGGAGTCCGTTGCGTTGCGTTAAGGAAAAGAGGACGATGAGACGAAAATAAACCAATCATAGGCGTTAAAAATTTCATTGCTAATCGTTTGGAGTCCTATGATTGGTTTATTTTCGTCTCAACGTCATCTTTTCCTTAATGCAACGCAACGGACTTCTATGTGAACAGGCCCTAACTCGCATGTTTCCATTAAAATTTATGTCTACAGATTTTTTCGCAATAGACCGTATATTTTGTTCAATTTTTTTTGTACTGTTAGTGCTGTTGGATTAGCCATTAAAAACGACTATACAGCTGGTACCATAATGCTTTTTTATATAGTTAACTTAATTTGTGCAAGCAGCCGAAAACGTTAATTGTGTTCCTTATTTGACACGGTGTAGGAGAAAACCACTGTCCACAATGTTGACGCAGTTCAAGAGGTTAAGGTTTTTGTTTGGAACTTCAAAAACATCGTACATGGCCAATGTCGTTGTCTTTCGCATACCAGCTTCATTAAACAGAGACAGAGGAAAAGGAGCTAACTCATATTCTAAATAAAATTCTAGGTCTTCGTCGCTTTGTTTAGCAATCGCTATACTCTGAAAAAGCAACAACGGGTTTACTACTATATTTACTACGATGGATTGAATGTTGCTGCAACTTTCTTTAGAGCTTTGATATGCAGAGGTTTGACAAACGTGAGTATGCAAGACTTTTGGTGCACATGGGCGCGTCAACCCCCCATCGCGATGGGTATAACCCACGCATCCGCGTCCCAGGTGTGATAGTTCGCTCCTTTCAAAGTCAATTATCTTTGTTCGTGTTAGACTTATTAAAAAAATGTAAGTAATGTTTTTTTCATAATTTAATGCTCTTCAATTTTTGTAATAAAATTTTTTACATAAAATCAATATTTACTTGCAAAAAACAAAAAAAGTGTGCACATTTTCCAAGATGGCGGCGAAAGATCAAGTCTGATCGGTGGGGACTTTTAGTATGTTCATTAGCATGCTTAAACAAACATCTCCACCAGTTTTGAAAACTTTCATATTTTTTTAGCCATTCGTCAAAATCGGGTCTATTTTGACTGGGGTATAAGCACCATTGTTATTTGACAAATAAACAATGGCCACAAATGAACCGGTTCTTCTTTCATCCTACTACAAATTACCCACCTCGTCATAAAATTTGTCGTATTTTATTCGCATCCGAAATTGTCACACGGGCCAACTAGTGATTTATAAATGAGCATTTTGTTACTAAATTTCAATTTGCTATTTCGGGCAATTAATGGGTAAGTTTGTCTTTTAGCATTACGAAATTTATTACCTTTATTAATGCTATAAACTAGCACTTAGACAAATGTCTACACTTTTAAGCTAAGTGTCCACTTGAGAGAAAATCTCGAGAGAAAGTCTCGAGATTAATCTCAGGGGGTTGTCCATTTGAGATCACTCGTGCTCTCGAGACAGGTTCGTGAGACTCGATGGTCACTGCAGTCTCGAGAGCGGGAACATTTCGTGTCGACTTGAGAGTGAACTCGCAGTCAGTTCTGTGATTTGATCGCAGTTTGATTGTTTTTCTTCTTTCAAAATGGATTCGCGTCAGGCCCTTGCTTTTGTAATTGCCTATAAAATTGCGAAAAAGCGGAAAGTGGAAAAAAAGGAGTGTTGGGTGAGAAAATGGGTGGATAGAAGAAATGAATTAGGAGCTTGTTCTACACTAGTAAATGAGTTGCGGTTGGAAGACGCGCAGCAGTTAAAAAATTTTATTCGGATGTCTGCAGTGCAATTTGAACTGCTGCTAAATTTGGTAAAACACCAGATTGTGAAGAAAGACACAAAATTACGCGATGCAATTCCTGTACATGACAGATTGATGGTAACTCTTCGTTTTCTTGCTTCAGGTAAGCATATTCAAGCGAGTATTCAAGTACAGTAGATTCCCGCTGCATATTTTAGCTATTTTTTTATGAATACTTTTTTTATGAATTTTTTTCTTTTTTTATGAATACATCTTTTCCTTCAGCTTAATTTTATTATCAATACTACAAACTGCATACGTAGATGCAAGTTTTTGTAGATTAAATTTTTAATTTACTAAATTTTAATTAGTATTTTTTAAAATCCCGTTCGGATTAACCGGATGTCCGGACCATCGGGGTTCCGATTACCGGGACTCTATTGTACTCACCTCTTGAATATTGGATTTTTTTAATAGTGAGTATACATAACTATGAATTTTCAGGAGATGCTTATTGTAGTCTGCAGTACCTTTTCCACCTTCCACCTTGTACAATTGGAAGAATATTTCCTGAAGTATGTCAAGCTCTTTATGATAATTTAAAGGAAGAATATTTGAAGGTATCTGTAAAAAGTAATAGTGAGCAAATTATAAATTAAAAAGTTACTTTATTTTTATTATGAAACTACAAAACAGAAACATAAATATTTACACTTTATTATAAACTAGCACAAAATGAATTGAAAAATTCTTGGATTGTTTGAGTCTCAGCACTTGATGGATGAAGGTTCTTGTCAACAGCTATAGTTGGTGATGCAATTAGGGAAGGTGTAGTACTTGAATTTGAAGAGGATGGCACATTGGACCAGTTGTTTTTTTCGGAGGATGAAGCATTTGCATTTGAAGAGGATGATACGGTGGACCAGTATCTTCTTTCATCCATATCAGAAATAAGTGCTATCGATTTCCGAATAACACTTTTTAATTGCCCTCTGTAATAATCCGATTTTAAATTTTTCAATTCCAACGCTACGTATTCTCCAAAGCGATCAAAATCATCTTTCGGCTTTTTCATTATTTCTATTGCTTCCTTTAGAATGTCATCCTCATCTTGAGTTTGTGATTTTTTTTTTTTTTTTTTGCAAGGGATTTGATTTTTCTTGGCTCACTTTCTATTTGATCATCCTCCAAAATTTCAGAGTTGTCCAGGGTGTTATTCTGAAAAATTAGGAACACAATATAGCAGGTGTGAACAATAACATCTTTATTTTGATTCGAAAATAAATTATTTTGTTTTTCTACCAGAAAAATGAGAAATATTTTTTCTCCAATTTTTACCCGTAAAAATTGGAGAAAAAATATTTCTCATTTTTCTGGTAGAAAAACAAAATAATTTGTTTTCAAATCAAAATAATTAATGTAGAAGATCAAACAAATACTTAGTCTCAAAATTAGTTTAAAATAATTAATGTTTCTAGCAATAATAAGGTAATCATATCTAAATAAAATCGTTTAATTTTTTTTCAGCCACCTTCAACTGCTGAAGAATTGAAGGAATACGCAGATCAATTTGCATTAAAATGGCAATTTCCACATTGCTTCGAAGCTATTGATGGGAAGCATATTACAATGGTTGCACCTGCGAACTGTGGAAGCCTTTACTACAACTATAAGCAGACACACAGCATTGTTTTGATGGGAGTCCCAGATGCCAATTATAAATTTATGTTGATGCTGGTTGCAACGGTAGAATTTCTGATGGAGGTGTCTTTACTATCTGCTCCCTACACGATGCTTTGGAAAGCAAGCAGTTACCGCTTCCTGAACCAGAAGCATTACCCCAAAGATGTTTGCCAGTTCCGTACATAATGGTAGCTGACGATGCCTTTGCGATGACATCATACATGTTAAAGCCCTATGGGTACCGAAATCAACCTGCACCAAACAGAATTTTTAATTACCGACTAAGCAGGGCTCGTCGTATTATAGAAAATGTATTTGGCATTATGTCTAGTAAATTCAGAGTTATCCGAAAACCAATAAATTTAGCACCTAATAAAGTAAGGCATGTTACTCTGGCAATATGTGCATTGCATAACTTTTTGATTTCCACTACGAAATTTTATTAGTGTCCTGGTTCAGTTGATTTTGAAGATCCTGGTACACATGAAATTGTAAATGGCGAATGGCTGAATGAACCTCCACCAGAAGGACCATTGTTTCCAATACAAAGGGGCCATCAGCGAAATTATTCAGTCCCTCAAAAAGATGCGAGAGACGAATTTAGAGAATATTTTATGACAACTGCTGGTGAAGTTCGCTGGCAATATCGATTAATCGCTTGAATAATAATAATTAGTTTTTAATATATAATTTTTATTATTCAATTTTTTTTATTATTCATATAATTTGTTATAATTTTATGGTAAATAAAATAATTAAATAATTGAATAATTCTGTTTATTTAACAAAACATTACATTACAATACAAAATTTGTAATAATACTTACGGCATATTTATCATGAGAAAGATCAATTTTTTCTCGACTTTTTTTTTTCACTTCAACAGTTATGAATTTTCTATCGTTTTAAAGAAGAAATTGAGATCTACAAAATAAAAAAAATCCCATCTCAATACGACCAGTATTACCGAAGTTATAGCGTATTGAACAATCTTTCGTACGGCTTATTAAATAATTTTTTGGTTGATTCCATAGGTTGATTATTTAGTAAATATTAAACCAATTCATTAAGAGTGAAAAACATTGAATTAAATTAATAAATATACTCACAACGTTTGACGTAGATTTTGTTGGTGTGAAGCTAGGCACAATGAACTTTAATGCAGAGAAAAACTTCCATTTACTATCGTATCTGTCATCTGCACCATCACCACTCTTCAGTCTTTTCATTTTTTGCATTTCGTGCGATACCTAAAAAGTTAAGAGTGACAGTAAATTTAATTAATCAGTTAAGTGGCAGCGAATTTGGGTTAGTTCAATTTGATAAATATGCATACCTGGTTACGTAAGTTATGAATCTTCCGCTGTACTTCATTCCCATCACAATTTTTAAATTTTCTTGCAAATTCTTCGAACACGCTCATTTTTTTTCCCCGATTCCTGTAAAATTTATGTGTAACATTCCATAAAAACTCCTCTTCCTCATACAGATGGATTAACTCAAACATTTCATCGTCTGTCCACTCTCTTTTATCGGGTAAAACCTTTTCACTCATTTTTAAAGAACATGTAAAGAATAATATTATTTGCCGATTTATTGCGAAATAAAAAATGAATAAATAAAAGCGCGGGAAATCAAGGGCCTGTTCACATAGGAGTCCGATAGCGGAAGCGTTAAAGTATTGAAATATATTTGACCAATGACAAACCTCCAAACGATTAGCAACGAAATTTGTAACGTCTCCCATAGTCTCAGCTCTGACAAAAATCTTCAAACAACGACAGAAGACTGGAGACTAAGTCTCGAGAGCAGAAATGAGCATGTCCACTTGTGACAACTGAAATCTCTGATACTTGCACCTGCTTGTCGCCGAGACTGCTCTCAGTCCCCTATCCATTTGTGAGTCTAGTGTCGAGACTACTCTCGAGACTGTTTTGTCACAAGTGGACACTTAGCTTTATACACAAACAGCCACCTGGCGAGAATGAAAATAAATTTGCATACAACTTTCTGCTGAACAGCAGTGAAGCAGTCGAAGTGCACCGAAAGCGCTATCTGCTGGCCACATTCCGCTACATAAGATTACACACTAGTCGTCAATCATAAACTGTTATTTGCCGGAAAGCAGGGTTTGAGAATAACGCAGAAATCTTCATAGAAAAGGGAGGATGAAGCTCTCTTATTTGGTTTGCCTACCAATTATTTTGTATCTATTTCCCACTTGTGAGTATAACTTTTTCATTATTATTTGCGTATTGTGTCTTGTTTGCGAAAACGTATGCCATATTTTGATAAGTGAACTTCAGATTATATCTGTGCTTTAAAAACATGTCCAAAATTAAGAGTTTCTCTTTATTGCCAGCATATATATATATAAAGCTGAATATAATTTAAAATTACGGAAATAAACCTCTGTCAGACTGGGTTTTTGTCCCTTGCCTAGAAATTTATAAAAAAAAAATGAGGCAACTTTTTTATTTAATTACGTGTTTTACTCTCCCACACAAATTAAAATAAAGTTTAAACCCTCTGTAAAATTCAGCTGGACTTGTAAAGTTTGATATACATATTATTTGTGTTGATATACATATTATTTATGATAAAATATTTTACTTATTTTCACAAAAATCTTCCCTTTGTTCAAAACTGACAAAGGAAAAATAAATAGATAAATAAAAATCATTAAATTGGTGAAGTGTGTTTGTGTGTATATATATATATATATGAAAATGTGTGTGTTTGTGTGTGTATAAAGAAGGCATCGATATATAGTTTTTGAAGCACTTTAACTTGATAATAATGAAGATATAACTACGAGAAATATAGTAATGTATTACGATTAAATATTTTTATTTTATTTAAAATATTAATCATTACTGAATTTATTTGATTTAAAATAATTAATAGCTTAAAATGATTTTTTCTCCTTTATTTCATTTATTAAAATATTAATATCTTGAGTAGTAACTATATTATATATTGAATTAAATGCATTTTGAAAACTAATAACTCTACTTATCACTTTTCTTATGCAAAAATTAATTTTATTTTACTATATTGAAAGCAACATCAATGAGTCTAAAACCTACCATGTTGCTCATAAAACTACCAAGACACTTATTTTTATTTAGTACTGCTTTTAAGTCTTGTATGTGTTTATGCTTTGAAAGTAATAGGATTAATCTATTTGACTACTGAAACAAAAATATAGATATAGATAAGATTCATTTTCTAGTATTTCAATACCTAGATTTTTTCCCCGATAGATTTTCTTTAAAAACAGGTTTTCTTTAAATTTTTAGTTTCTTTGTCCTAAGTTTTTGTTAAATGACAGTTCATTCCCTTGTTTCAAACCTATCTAGATTACTTCTTTTTTCTTAAATTTGGACTATCGAGGGCTTTTGTCCCTTAGTGCCATGACAGTTGGATACTAGGGGCTGTCTTTAAACTCGTCATCGAGGGACGCTTTATACCATTAAGTGTATATATATATATATATAATAAAAACTACATCAAAAATGGGATAAACTTAGGAGCTGAAAAAAATTAAATTTTCAAATATATACACTAACAGAGTACTCTGTAGCCTAGGCACTTTCGCTGTTGCTCATCAGCAAGGCATAACTGATAAGTACGTGGAGGGGAAAATTTTCAAATGCGGAATGTCTCTAGATTTCTACAGGTGACTAAGTGCAGTCATCCAGCCCACAAAGGAAAATCATCGTCTATCACTGTTCCGAATCCTCACTTGAAGCTACTGCGCCCTCCTATATAAAAGTTTTCCGCCCCTCAAGGCAATGATACTCCTATCGTGATCTCAGGCGGTGTCGCGTTTTTCCAAATTTCCCTTCTCGCTATATTCAGCTTTCCCCTTTGGAACTCTACAATCATCTCAATACGAAATGTATGACCCCGAAGAGGGCCTTTTTCTATAATTATTAGCGTTCCTTCTTGTACGTATTTTAATCTTTTTCTGCTATAGGTCAATTCTCGTATCTTGATAATTTTTGTACCGTGAATCTTAATTTTTAACTCGAAAGTTTAATCTTATTTTAATTCTCAATTTTTACTGTCAATTCTTTTAACTTTTTTAAATTTATTTTCAACTTTTTAAATTAACTTTTTCTTAACTTAAAATACTTAACTACTGAGCACATGTACCTTGATATTTAAAACCTTGCAACAGGAGATGAAATCAAGACCAAGGCACACCACTTTTAAAGACTAACTGATTTGAAAGGCAGTGGTACCTGTAGGCTCTGTAGGTGAGCTCTCGCTGTGAGTGAAAATGTAGGCTGAACCGCCAGAAGGCAGACGGGAAAATATTTTTTTTTTGTTTTCTTGTAGATTTGCCACCGTTTTATGGTGCATAACAGCCGATAAGTAGAAGTAAAAACTTTTTGTGTGCTATATTGCCAACAGGTTTCCACAGAAAATTTAGTTTGATTTGCATTTATTCTATTGAAATGTTGTTTCTATTTGATAATGCAATTATTGATTTATAATTTTATTCATTGTTTGAACTGTTTGTATTGTAACGTGCGAGCTTCCTTATTGATACCTTCCTTAATATAATTCTAAGAATCATGAGTGATTTATAAAAATGTAGAAGGAAGAGAGCTGTAATTAGGCAACCCATGACTAAGTTAGTAACTAAAATTGAAAAAAACCCTTGCAGAAGGGAACGTCCCTTGCAGAAGGGATATCGGTGATTTGCACGATTAAGAGTCAGCTTTTGGAAAGAAAAGAAACTTTAAGAATTCTTAATGCTGAAGTCTAACCGTTGTTAGAAAATAACTCATTCAAAACAGAAATCGTGCAAAGTTTAGATTACCAGGATCGAACGATAGTTTATATAGGTAAATTAGATAGGCTTTTAAAAAAACTGAAATGATTCGATCAGTACCCGTGGTAATAAAACACCGAGAATAGTGTTCTGAGAAATGTAAATTCTGACTTAGACGAAAGAAACTCGTACGGAACAAATTTTGGGGTAAAAGTACTTGTAAATTGTGTAATCAACCCCACGATGATTTAATTTGTTAAAGGGAAAAATAAAAACGGAAATCGGGATGCTTTGATGACCGTTTCGACTTGCGTTTCAAAACGAAGACCAAACAAACCAGTGTTAATGCATACTGCATAGGCTGTTTTGAAATCAAGTGTAAAGAAGCAATTATTAAGAGTTCTGCATGACTCGGGTTCTGAGCACTCCTTTGTGAAGCGTAGCACTTGTAAAAGTTGAACCTCGACGCCATTAAAACAAAGGTTGCAGATTTACTGTTTCGGGAGTAAAGGATGAAAAATGTTATCTTGTTGAGTTGCAGCTGCAAAGCCGAAATGATGAGACAGTGGGTATTAAGTTAGTTGCTCTAGTATTCGACAAATTAATGCATGGGGATATTTCCGTTCCCAAGGATCACATTATGAGGGTTGCTATGGAAAAAAATATTTCCTTATCAATACTGCGGAAATTACTGATGTTTTGATAGGCGCTGATTCTTTATTTCATGTTTTATTCGATAAATCTGTGTTTCGATTAAACACTTGTTGCAACCGACAGTTTGTTGGGCTACGTGGTTCATGGTAGACCTTTTAATAAATGTAAAGTTTTTTGGTAAATCATGCTGTTTTATTGAATGTGATTTATTCTGAGAATTGGAAGGACTTGGATTGAAAGTAAATAATGAAGAGACGCTTGATTCAGAAGATATGTTACTGAAAACATTCAAATCTAATTTAGAAAATGAAAATGGTAGATATAAAGTAAGACTTATGCGGAAACCTGACATTAAACATATGTTAAAAGAACTTCCAGTTGGCGTCAGAGAGATTAAACAAGCTACGTAACCGATTTAAAAGGATTCTGTGTTATTTAATGAATACAAGGATATCCTTAACGAATATGAATCTGAGGGAATCATTGAAAAGGTAGAAAGAACGGATAACGAGAATGTAGTTAAATTTTATTTGCCTCGCAGGGTAGTTATACGTAGTAATAAATCAACCAGTAAAATTAGAATAGTTTTCGATGCATCCTCTCATTTAGAAAATGAATTATCACTTAATGATTGTTTACATATAGGTCCAAATTTGTATCCTGACCTCTTTCAGCTTTTACTCTCGTTTAGAGAGAATCCAGTAGAATTTACCACAGACAAAGGTGTTTCTTCAGATAATGCTTCATAAAGATTGTAATGTAACACGATTTTTTTGGTCAGTTGACCTGTTTGAAGAATCTTGTTATTTACGGGTTCTGTGGCGTTTTGTTCGGCATAAACTGTAACCCTTTTCTGTTGACTGCTACAATTAAGGAACATATTAAGAAATATTCAAAACATCCAGTGTTTTTTTTCTTTTAAATAGAAATGTTTATGCAGATGACTTAATTGGAGGGTGTGCTGATACCAATATGGCATTCCAGACCAGTTTAGAATATATTGCTATTTATAGAGATGCTGAAATGCTGCTGAGAAAATTTCAAACAAATGATATTGAGTTGCACGAATTGTAGAAGAGAAATTTCTGGAATAGCTGTTCAGAGAGAAATTCAAACTATTGGCCAAACCAGCCTTTCCTTTCAAAGTTTTAGGCGTTTGTTGGGATCCTAATGCTTATTTTTTGTATTCTGATTGTAAAAATTTACTAAATACAATGGATTGTGAAAACTATACCAAGCGACAAATGCTAAAGACAGTTGGTCACATTTTCGACCCTATTGGATTTTTAGGCCCGTTTACGCTAAGAATGAAGTGCTTAGTTCAGACGGTATGGGAACAAAAGTTAGAGTGGGACAAAACGCTGCCTAAAGATTTGGAATTAAAGTGGTGAGATGTGTAGGAATTTTGTAAAGTTGCCGGATCTGAAATTCCACACTATTTTTATGGGGTTAACAATGGGGACATCGTTAAATGTGAGCTACATCTGTTATCTGATGCTAGCTTGAAGGGCTATGGCACTATAGCTTATTTAAGAGTAGTATCAAACGATGGAATCATCAGATCGAATTTCATGCATCCAAAGGAAGAGTCCTCCCCCCCCCCCCCACAAGGCGCTTAACGCTCCCTCGCTTTGAACTACATGGTGCTCTCTTATAAGCCAGACTTAGTGTCAACTTATTACGAGGTTTAAAATTTACCATGACTACGTATTTTGGGTGTGATTCCTAGATTGTTTGATGTTGGGTTAAAACATCTGCCGTGTATCTTAAACAATTCGTTCGAAATCTCGTAAAAGAAATTTAAACTTTAACTCAACCCGAAAACTGGCTTTACTGTCCAGGAAAAAACCCAACTGACCTGGTTTCTCGAGGGGCTTCACTCATTATTTTAAAGAGTACTCAATTTTAGGATTGTCCCCCCCCTGGCTACAGCAAGCTGAAAAAATGTGGCCCATTAAACAGACAATGAAAGTAAATGAAGAAATGGAATATAAGAACACCGTGTTAGTCGCCGAGAATCTGGCTACGGAATGTAACAAGCTGCTAGACTTTGGCAATTACAGCAAGCTGAATAAAGTACTGCAGAGATTATTTGATGTTTTAGAAAATGCTACATTCAAAAATTTCATTACATCAAGGCGAATCTCTTGGAAGTTTATTTTAGAATATACCCCGTGGTAGGGAGGCTTTTACGAACGGCTCATGAGAACAATAAAAGATCCTCAAGAAAATTAAGGAAAGCCTTAGTTAAGAGGAGATGACCACAGTTCTCCCAGAAATCGAAACTGTGATCAACTTACGTCCATTGACTTATGTGACCAATGAAGTGGGGGAACCAGAACCCCTTATACCAGCCCATTTTTTACAGTTCGAGAAAAGGCCTGTAGATTATCAATCTCGCTTTACTGAAAGTCTCCAAAGAGTCACTAACAAAAACACAATACCAAGTAAACTTATTAACCCACGTATGGAAAAAATAGGAGCAATACTTAATTCATCTACGATCTGCTTATAAGTTAACCTCTCCTTCACAACAAGGGTGTTTAAAGGAAGGTGAGATTGTGCTGGTAGAGTGCACGAATAAATCAGTTTCTATGGGATTTAGTAACTATTGTGAGCGTTTTTAAGAAGCGTGACGAACTTGTTCATTCCTGCAACGTTAAAACATCAAAGGGATAGAATAAACGACCCGTACAATTGCTCTATCTCTTAGAACTTGATGCACATTTTCAATAACTTATATTTTTTTATATAATTTTCTCAAATTTGATTTCCACGTTGTGAAAATTCCTTATTTGAATTTGATTAAGTAAGTTGTATTAGCATATTTTTGTTGTAATAGTGTTTTGATTTATGCAATTTTTTTTTTTGTGTGTGTGTGTGAACTCTTGACGAGTTCACAGTGGGGAGTGTTTCGAATCTTCCCTTGATGGCCGCGCGCCTATATAAGAGTTTTCAGCCACTCAAGGCAGTAGTAAGATCCTGGAGCCGACCAATCAGATCACTCCGTTTTTCTCACTTCGACGAACACTCTCTCCGTTGCTATCATCAGAAATCTCTGCGTTAGAAGGCGTTGGCCTAGGGAACGCAGTTCATCACATCTTCCTATGCTCTAAGGCAGAGCTCCGCAACCTTTTATCTTCCACGGCACAACGTTTTTTTTCGATAATTCCGCGGCACACCACAAGAAAAATCTTAAATTACAATAAATACGTATGTTTTTATTAGATAAAAAAAAAACTCAACAAAATAGCTCTATGTATCAAGATAATTATAATCATTTAAGTTTAATATAAATCCCTTTGAGCTGTACACCAACACAAGAACAAAAATATAAAATTATAGTTTACAAGTAAAAAATTCTCTTTAAATTTTTATACTAAAATTTGTTTTTTGGTCTTTACTTAAGCCTAATAAATCAAAGTTAATTTAAATATAACTAATTTATTAATGAGATATTTGAGATTGTTTTGATAAATGTGCGTTTTATATTTGCACGTTTTATATTTGGCTCTATATTAGAAAGAGCTACTGTTCATGGTTAAGGCTCTTTAAATATGATAGTTTGTCATTTTCAATTAGAACCAGTGTCGAAAAACTTTGTTCGCATGAGTATGTCGTAGAAAAAGGGAGCAAAATTGCAATGGCCTTTTCAGAAATTTGTGGATGTTCTTTCTTAACTGAAATACAGAAATATGACGATCGATCATACATACAATGTATGGCTAAAATGTTTTTGCTTTGTGTATAATTTCGACCCAGAAAAATTACATATTAACAAAAAGTTAGAGGAATATTTTACTTAGAAAAATTTCTATTTAATGCGGTGGTTACTTTTTTTATCATAATAGATAAAATCACCGCGGCACAGTCAAGATCACCTCGCGGCACACTAGTGTGCCACGGCACAACGGTTGCGGAGCACTGCTCTAAGGCAGTGGTACCAATAGCTTCTGTAGGTGGGCTCTCGCTGTGAGTGAAAATATAAGCTGACTGAAAATATATTGTTTTGTTTGCTTGTAGACTTACCTCCGTTTTAATCGCAAATTACACTACAAAAGTTGAAGGACTTGAATATGACGAAATGCATGGTAAATGCCCTCATGTGAAGAGCCACAAATTAATTTTTCGTTGAGCCTTAAGTTAGTACCTCCGAGAAGAAAGGCAAGCAGTCGGCGTCCTTCAATTAAAATTCTTTTAATTTTCATTTTAAATTATTTCAACTTGTTTCAGTTAATTTTTCTGATAATACGCCTTTTAAAACAGATTTCGGGTACAAAAATAAGGTTAAAAACTCTTGAATTGTGTAATTATTGACACTGCTTTAAAGCTCTCTGGGCAACTTAATGTTAATTTTTGCTTTTAATGCAACTTATCAAAATATTTCTCATTTTTATGAGATGCTGTACCAGAACTTTTTCATTCCGCTCGTTATCGTTTTCCAATCTGAAATCTTTTGCTTGCTGCATTGGCCTTTGCAATTGTATCATAAGGGTGGATCTCTCGCGAGCTTCAACTTTATCTTTCAGGTCAAGGCAGTGACTGTCTTGAGGAGTACCAGCTGTCTGGTGTTATATCTTATTCAAGTTCTTATGGTACCTATTTCCAATGCTGGACTATCGTGGTGCCTCAAGACACTTACGTACGACTGATTATCACGCATATGAGCTTGTCTACTTCGTATGTAAGTAGTTCTTTTGTTTTTTTAGATGAATAATGGCAGATAATTGGCAAAATTTTCAATTCCTGTAACTAATTCCATTGTAAATTTGCATTTTCATCGGTTATAATGAATAACCTTTAAAAGGTTATACTACAATTATGACTACTAGGGCTACACATCGAACCATGGATAAAATGCCCTCAACAGATTCATGCCTTGTATAAATCTACAGATGGTACTTTATTCAGCTAAACCAGTTAAACAAGTTTGATAATCTGACGAATTTTTATTATGACTTTTATTTTCAAACATATTTTTTTTTTAAATTTTCTACCGTTGATGTTGTCTGAAGTAATTTCAATACCCATTACGGGATGCATTACATTTAGGAAGGTGAATTTCCTCGCTTATAGTGTGTATCAAACTGCAATTCTTACTTTTATCTCGTTTTCACGTGCACAAGAAAAAAAATCATCTAAATGAGTATTAATATTTTCTTTCATTTGAAGAGAAGTTAACTGGCAAATTAATACTGCACATAAAATTTTGACTGCTTAAAATTTTAGATCTATAGTAAATACAATTCTAAATAGCAATAGCTTGGTTTAAAAATTTACAAACGTACCATCCTAGGTTGCAATGAGTAACTTGTTTCATTCAACTACCTTACTACTGGAAATTAACAGAAATCTTCAAGCGATAGCAGTTAATAAGAACCTGTAGCACGGGGCTTAGGGAATCTGTTTGTCGCAAACACTGAAATTTAAATGGTCCTACCATCAGAGACGATCCTTGAAGGAGCTACCGAAACTCTGTAAGGTTTGCGTTGTATAGATCCAAGAGTAGTTGACCTAAGGAATGCACTTGCGGGCAATTAATCCAGATTTTCTTTAGTCCCTGCACATTCAGATTCGAAGTTTACTCTTCTGGCATTGTGATGGTGCCTTACCTAAAGTAGACGTTCAAAAGCCTTTTACGCACCAATTTATCTCGCCATTTGGTGTTAACTCCTGTAGCTCCGCAAGTCCTAAAATAATTCGTACCTGCGCTACTCCGTGCGAGTTGGGTTTGCATCGCGCCCGAAGAACGATAGAATCATCAGATACTAAGATTGTTGGATGCCGATAAGGTGGGACGACGTAATACTTTGAACTTACGCACCAATTATTTGGGAGTCAATTCTAAGCGACATAAGTTCACTGTACACAGTTTATAGCTGCAGTTTAAATCTTTAAATCTACAATTAATGCCCGATAAGCGAGTTGTACATAGTATATTGGCTTCTTTTGAAATGAAACTGCAATATTTGTTCTGTAAATTCTCCTTATTCTTTCAAAGTAAAATAATTTTGCCTCTAATTTCTTTCGGCAGAGTTGTTCCGAAACATTTGTGTTAATCGCTTTGACTGAGACGAGTGAAAAGTATAGATACTGTTCCACAGACAGAGAAGGTTGGAAGTCAATAACTGCTTTAAATGATGTCAGTATCGAATTGTCTCACACAGGAAGATCCCTCAGTTCTTTTCAACTAAACTATTATATAGGTAATATAATCTGCCTTTCATGTTTGTGCATTTCTATATATGGTTAATATATGGTTAATTTTAGATATAACGAAGCCTAAAATAGATGTGCAACTAAAAAATAAAGATACTAACAAGGAACAAAAATACATGTAAATGAACTAGGTATTGGGTATAAAAATATTAGTATGCTGAAATTTTCATCAAATCGGCTGATTTATTTTCATTTGACATCAGAAAAAGTCTCGTGTGGTTTGTGGATGGGAGGAGGGTACGGGCCCATTAGATGTCACCTATTAGGAGGTTCCGTCTAAATTGAGGTGGCACCAGGTGATGTTGGTTCACTTATATAGTGCTCCCATAACAAGTAACCAAAAATTTCGTAGTGTTGAATGGGTGAATGTTCAAAGACAAAGGTGCCTGCTGCGTTAGTTTTTTCAAAAAATCAGGAAAAAATATATCATCGTTTTTCAGACTTTATCTATATTTCTAAAATGAAATAACATTAGAATTTTGTATGAAAATCTAACCGAAATAATTACTTCAGAGTGATCGATGATATACAAGAGTAGAAGGAATTTTTAGACATGTTTGCGTCTTAACATTTTTGATGTGCGTATTTATCATCGCCATGATATTTGTCCTGATAAGTGTGATAATCGTTTGACTATGCAAAAACCTATATTGAAAATATTTTAGATTTCTAAGCTAAAATTTACCTGAACTTTATTGGTGAATTTCACTCCCTGATATTTATATACAGATTCTTCGATCAACAGAAAAGAAATTTCTCCTAAGGTAGTAAAATAAACTCTTACTGATAAAAATTTGTATTAAAATATATTTTATTGCCTTGTTGATAAACGGAGGTATTAAACTTAAAATGAACATTTTGAGTAAATGACCCACTTATTTTTGTTACTCATCTACAGTATTACTGGCTAAACATTATATATATATATATATATATATATATATATATATATATATATATATATATATATATATATATATATATATATATATATATATTTGTGTGTGTGTGTGTGAAACTCCGATTTAACGTTATGCAAGGGACCAAAAAAAAGACTATGAGGGAAAACGTTAAATTGGGGTAATAGAAAAGCAAAACACGGAGCATAAAAGGCTTATTTAGGTAACATGCATATTTCTTCATTTACAATAGTTTAGACTCAGTTTTTTAAATTATGCTTTAACGAAATCATTTTACTTTGCCTCCTGTTTTCATCAGCTACAGCTCAAATTCCTCTCAATGTATGAGTTTTTGTAAGCTTTTCTCTCTGCCTTCACTATTTGAAAGGAACGCTTTCTGTTTTCAAAAGCTTGAATCGCTTCTGTCGCAGAAGGAATGCCATGTTCATCATCATTATCCGAACTATCCAATTTTTAGTGTATCAAATCACTTAGAGTCGGAATCTCTGGTGTCCCGACGTTTGAATCGCAAGCTGATAACCCTTGAGATCTATGTCTGATCATGAAAGGAACTCGCCCATTTCATTACAATCTTCATTTTCTCTCTCCTCGTACTCAAATTCATCGCCTGTCCTCCAGAAAACCGCATTTTGCAAACGATCTTGGGAGAGTCGGGGGGGAAAGTTTCTCATGTCAAATAAATCGTATGAAGAGGTTCTAGAACATATCGATTTTTCCTGCCTCCAGATTCTATACTAAGATTTTTTTAGGATTTGGTTTCAATAGTTTACTTTGAACGATCGTATGATCGCCAAATCCCAAGGTTGAACTTTGCTTACACAGTTGGCAAGAAAAAATATACCATTTGTACAACATTGGATGTACATTGATCAACAAACACAAGAATCTTAAGTTTCTGTAAGCACATTTGTCTGCCCAGTTTGCGAAGAAAATTTTCAAAAAGTGTTCTTGTGATCTAATATTTTTTGTTTGAGTCTTATTCAATAGGAAAGCGCTTAACATTCTTGAAAAACCTCGGTCTTTTTTGATCTTCCAACAACTAATGGTGTTATCTTTTCACTCCCGTCGGAATTCGTGCATAGCAAAACAGTCAATCGCAGTTTCGATAGTTTCCCACCATGGCTGTTTTCCACCTTTACTACCTTTTTAAAAATCTTATCAGTAAGAAGACTGTAAAACAACCCTGTCTCGACAGCATTGAAAATGTCTTTGCTGTCTTTGATTCAAGAATATTCTAGTAATGTGTTCTACATCCACTCTTGTACAGTCTCCGAATCGACTCCAGCAGGACTCTCCACAAATAGATGTGTAGAATAAATTGTGCCTCCTTTTAAAAGCGGTCTATCCAACAATTTGAAGCTGTGAATCCTTTAATTCCCAGTTTAGAAGAAATTTCTATTTATTTCTTTCAAAACGGGGCCATTTATAGGATTGTTTGTTGCACGAACTTCATTGAACCATTGAAAAAAAAATTTCCAATTGCTCAAACGATGCTTTCCCTTTTTCACTTTTTTGCCAGTTTTCAAATCTTTTCCAAATTTTACTCTATTAAATCTGCTTGGTTTAAAATTATTTGAAAGTTGAATATGAAATTCTAATTAAATTAGCAAAATCAACTTTACTGCCACTGTAATCTTCGGCTTTTCTGATGATTTCCGCTTTTTCCAGCAAAGCTTTATTTTTTATGCCATATTTTTACCGTCTAAAGCTAACGAAAATTCATTAACGCATGCTATCAGATCCGTTCTACTGCAGAAAGCATAGAGACAATAACTTCATATAGCGTCCTTTACACGTACGTTCTTTCGCGACTGCTTGGAGCGTACGGGATTGCACGCGGGGAAACTTGCAGTACGCCCCAAAGGAGCTTTCCCTTCCTCTCCGACACCTTCACTCGTGCACTCAATCGCGCGGGATCGTGGTTTCCAGAGGGAAAGAACGTACGTGTAAAGGGTACAATTAAGATAAAAATGTATTAGTCAGCGGGATTCTACGAATCTACCCTTTGTATTATGGTGATCTTCCTTTTTACACAAATAGAGGAAGGATTTCGAATATTGCACATGCAGTTGGTAAGAAAGTGAGGGAAGATACCGGGTATTGCACGTATTGATAAGATTTCCCCCCCCCCCCATCACAATTGACTATTTTAGGAAAATTTCATCATTTTTTCCCTTTAAAAAAACATTACAAAATAACGCTAAATTTGGGACTTTAACATTACAAGTATAGCAAATTAATTGGGACTAATGAAAAATGACGCTATATGCGGGAAATCGTTAAAAACACGTGACGTTAAATCGGGGTTTCAGCGTGTGTAATATGTATGTGTGTGTGTGTGTGTGTGTGTGTGTGTATATATATATATATATATGAATGATCACACACGTTTATATAACCTTTCCCAAGAGGACTTGATCTGCGCTCAGAGGAATCACTTTCGTTGTTCAAATCATTCATGCATTCACCAATATAAAGTGTGCGATGGAGTGAGAGACTGTGAAAATGGAATGGACGAAACTGGATGTGGTAAGTGGGCTTTACGTTTTCTACTGTATGGTAATGATTAGTTTTATTTTATTACCATTTTTAGTTCCCTTTGCATTAGTGAACACCCATTTCCGGTGATCTATGAACACAAAGCAGGATTATAATATGTTTGATGAAAAAGAATTGTTTCAAGTAGAAAATTAAACTTTTACAGCTCTTCAAAATCTTTTTTAAATAAAGAGAAGACTTTAAAAGCTATTTAACGCCTCTTCGCATAAATATATAGGAGAAAATTGTAAAACATTTTTTTTTTGTAATTTGGAACATTAAAAATTTAGCTAAGGAATGATATGAAAGATATGGGCATTTAAGCAATTGATCGTTATATGCTCTTACAATACGAGTTGAATTCCATTTTATTGTCTACTCGTTGTAAAAAGGACATAAATGACTCATTTAAATCAAAATGTTTTAATTTAATGCCACGAAAAACGGGACAGAACATGGTTCTGGTATGTGGATTCTAAATCTTTGTTTCATCCAGCCACAGTATTTTCCCAAAACAACTCTTGGTAATTAAATGTATACCCAAAGATACGTAAAATGTAGTTTAATGCACAACAATTAATAAATATCTGTTTAATAAACTTACTGTAATATAAATAAGTTCAGTGTTTGTATCGATTTCCTGTCTTTTTGTAGGGTGTTGCCCTGTTTGTACAAAAGTAGGAAGAATACAGGAACACGTAAATCGGTTTCTTTTCACAGCGCTTACATAGTACAAGAAACACGAGGAATATTTCTCAATGATTCTATTTCTGGTTTTGAAACATAAGCAAGCTGAAAGATCAGGAGATAATTCAAATTACATTAAATATTCCCTTTTTTGCATATTCATATGCTTTTTAAACGACTACAATTAGCATATTAATAATACCCACAACAGCATAAATACCAAAAAAAAATAATTGTCGTGTAAGATATGACTACAGGAATACGAATAATTTGGGATATTTCATCTCAAAGTGTCAGCTCTTATAAAGATACTTAGAAGGGTCAGTAGATAGAAATTGCCGGTTCACCAACACACGAAATGATGAGGAGTAGAGGAGTAAGGGGGGGGCGTGGTCTATTGATGACGTCAGCGCCACCTGGCGGCGTTTTTTAGTCAATCAGGAGAAGGCCATGATCTTAGCGCCCCCTTGCGGGAAAACCTGGAACCTTATAGTACAGCAGAATCTTGAAGAGAGTATGTGCTCCGCGGAGCGCCACCTATAGGTCAAATATGGAACTAAATTACGTATAAGGTTACGTATAAGGTTGATATCAAAAAATATTCATTATAATTTAAAGATATATTAATAATTTTTAAGATATCATTTACATTAAAACACACATAGACATAAAAAAATGGAATAATTCATTCTTAAAGCAACCTTTATTTAACAAATCTAAAAAAATTCTTACAATTCTTGAAGATATTCCTTAGAGTGAAATTTCAAATCATTAGAATAATCCAAAAGTATTTACACTTTAACTATTCCGTTTTCAAAATAGTATTTAAAATCATCGACGCAAAGATTTTTAAAAATTTCAGTATTAATGTATGCACATGTATAATATGTATCACATATATTTTTAACAATATCTTGAATACTTATATGAAAAATTGGTATTTTACCAAGACTCTTATATTTTTCTAAAGCACTGCTTTTTAGACACAAATGTTGATATTGGGAGGGGTGGTTCATAATACATCCTTCACATTTAAACAGTTTATGACATACATTGAACAGTTCTTGTTTAACACATCTGAAAAAATTTTCAAGCGCATCATCTACATTACAATGTTCTTTAAAACAATCGGAGATGGAATCGGCAATATTTTCTTGTAGAATGTGAGGCAAAGTACGACATAAAATTGTGTGTTCGACACAGTCTGTAATGTCTGAAGCATAATCACAAAGTTGTTTTAGTTCATATCTATTCAACTTAATTCCGGAATCTAAGTCATAATTAGCATTTTTCATGCGATACATCCCCTGTAGAATACACATTTCCTGATCTATAATAGCGATTATTTCGTTGTTTGCAATACATGAAGTGTCTTTATATTCGGTTGAGATGGTAGGAAGTTTCTTATTAAATTCAATCCAGGTATCTCCATGCATTGACATTCCTTTTTCCCTTTGAAGTTTATGTAGGTGACTTTCTTTAAATTTAGTGATGTGGACTGCTGCACCACTGATATGCATGTGGACAGTTGCAAAAACATTACATCCAAGAATATTACATCCAAGATTGAAATATTTTATCATTGATGGGCCGAAGCAATTAACTTCTTTTTTTCTATGTTCAATTTTTAAAACATTTAGATTCCTTCAGCAAAATTATGCATGCAAAAATCTGTATTTTCATAATTTTGCTCATACCAATCTTTTTCGGGAACAAGCTGTTCCTTCATTTTTTTAAATGCAGGTTTCATAATCTAACAGATAAACAGCACAAGCACTCTAAAACAGTCCTCTCCGATTGAAAATCTAGCAAGCGACTGAATTAAAGGTTTTTTTTTTTTTTGGTCGAATGAATCGCTATATCAGATAAGATAAGTTTCTATGACTCATAGTTTATTTTATTTCGTCATTAGATAAGATTACTAGCAATTTATATTATTCTGATAAGTGTCGGTTGTACAATACAACGTTAAACTTTTAAGTTATTAAAATGTTAAGTGAGAATAAGAACTTAACTATAACTTTCACTTCAATGAATCGTAAAATACTGATAGTAGAGGTTGACAGTGTACATTTGAAAATTAGCCTTTGTTGCTTTATAATCTAAAATTTTATTCTCTGTTACGTTGTTTTCAATAATCTTGAATATACTATCTGCTGCTGTTACTGATAATATTGTATTTTTTATAGAATAATCATGTTTAAAAGTTATTCTAAGTTACCTTTTACAGAATATTTCAAAGTATTATTAATAGATCTTTATAATTATTTTACTAATTAATGCCAAGCTTAGCAACAATGGGTAAGTGTCTCCATAGTATATTTCATTACTTTTTATAGAATATTTCAAAGACTTAATTTTAATACTTATGTTGCATAATGTTTTTTCATGTGAAAACTAGAATTTTAACTTAATACAATTTAATATATATTCGATCAACTTAGTAGTTGCAGTTTTGCAAGCATTAATCGAACAACTTCGTTATTAAAAACTCTATTAACAACATTAATAAACTGTATTAGCAGTTAGCAAAGCTTGTTTCAGATTTGAAAATTAACCTATCGAATAAAGTTTTGGTTAGCAAAACGTGTATCAATTGTTTAACTTTGATTAAACATATTATCTGATCTTTTCCCACAGTATACTCTCGTGTATAAGATAATAATAATCTACTTCCTGTGTAAACACTAGAGGTTAGATTTTTGAAAGTCGTTCTACAATCGTTGCCAACTCTTGGCAACTCTTGACAAATAAAATAAAAGGAACGTGAACGATTCGTTAAATGATAGCAAAATAATTATTTACTTATCATTGATTCATTTTGAGAAGATAACTGTGACTGTAACGGAAAATTAACCGCAGATAATCAAGATTAACTAACGTGACTTGTATATTTTTCAATTGGGTCTCGTTTTAGAAGTATGGCTAATTATAAGCTCCAGATTTTTTTCCAATGCAGAATATTTCTACTAATGTCGTAAGTATTTTATATGTTTTATAATAATATATTTTAAACCATTAAGTTTTGAAAATGTTAACTATGACAGTGTGGTATATGCTTAGATTATAAAATCTACAGCAGAGTTTTATTCTTAACAAAACTTATTTTAATTTTAAGATCTATTGTAAGTAGGTTCTCATATAAAAATATTGTCTGCGTATACCCCTACCGCTGTAAGATTTAAACCTTGGTCAATTTACTTCTAAAATGAACTCATGTAAATATCTTCTAAACATGATAAAGTCTGTATTATTTCTGTTGCTGTATGGATAAAATATTTTGGGTAATTGCATGTAGAAAACTATCTTATACGAAAGTATATCATGAATTTTAATTTAGCAGCATTTATGTTATTAAAAGGAAGTCATATGCTATTATGTAAATTATGTTAATATATAGATGTTTATGCATGATTTAAAAGAAATTATACTCCTTATAGAATGATAAAATTTTAAGTGTTAGGAAGCGTTTTAAACTTATAGTATAAATTTTTTTAACAATTGTCGGAAAATAATTTCTGATGTAAAACTTATTCAAAGTTATTATTTGCATAATATTTCAAAGTAATATCAATAGGTGTTTGATTTTTTTAACATAATAAACATTTGTTTCGATGAAAGTTTTGCAGGTTATTTTGTTAAGAAAACTAAAATTTTAGGTGCGATGTATGCTTTTTTCTATGTAAAACAATTTATTAATGGTTATATCTATGTAAAATTATAGATTAGATTTAAAACATAGTAAAAAAATTTTTAAAGTCTTGAAACCTTTATAAGGGAACTAGTAAGTTTTAATATGTTTTAAGTTTATATGTATGTGCGGGACAAATATAATATCTTCTTATGCAGTTAAAGCTTGTTTTTGTAAAAAAATTATATGAATTAAGTGCATAAACTATAGATTTTAAAGGTAAGATCAAATGGTAATTATTTTCTATACGAAATGTTTCATAGCGTTTGCAGAATATTTAATGAAACCTATCATAAATTAATTTGAAGTTTCCATAATATATTTTATTGCTTTTTATAGAATATTTTTTTCAAAGATTTGTTATCTGTTTAGATTATAATTGTGAAGTTAAACTACCTCTATTGCAGTAGAATTCAAACTCTGATCCATTTACTTCTAAAGTTAAGTGAACTGCTTTAAATATCTGCAAATCTTCTAAACATAATAAAGTCTATATTATTTCTGTTCTTGTATGTAAAAAAAAAAAAACTATCTTATACGAAAGTATAACAAGAATTTTAATTTAGCAACATGTATGATATATATATATATATTTAAGTTATCAAAAAGGAAATTATATGCTCTTATTTAAATTAAGTTAATATTTGGTTGTTTACGCAGTCTATGTCGATATGTAGAAACTATTCCAATTTAGGTAGGATTTATAAACATCTTATGTTGAATAAATACCTTAAAACCCATGAAAATGATAATATTTAGTTGTTTATGATGATATGCAAACACTATTCCAATTTGGATAGGATTTATAAACATCTTAGGTTAAATAAATATCTTAAAATCTGTGAAATAATCTGCGGAATTTAACATTATATCGCAATTTAGGTAATCGTTGAAAGCATGTTAGGTTTAAAATCATATATTAATAGTCTACATTTCTGGATAAAATATAATATTTAGGATTAAAACTTGTAAATTTTATCTTTCAAGTCTTTACCTCTATAAAATGTTTTTTAATTTTAGTAAGCGTCTTAACTTATAATATAGTTTCAAAGTTGGAAAAACGTTTAAGGTTTGAAATATATTCAAAACTGTACATAAACTATATAAAGATACTTAAATTGGTGCATATATTTTTAAGTTTCAGGTTCTAGATGGTAATTGTATAATTTAAAGTCTTCATGTTTGCATATACCCCCTACTGTTGTAGGATTCAAACCATGATTCATTTAATTCTAAAATGAACTCTTGTAAATATCTTCTAAACATGATAAAGTCTGTATTATTTCAGATAATGTAAGAATCTTCTCTATTAACATTGTGAGATAAATTTGATACCTTCTCTTGCAGATTTAATAGTATGGATTGGTATGGTATGTGTATTTAATTTAAATAATTATCTAGATTGAATCATATTTCAGTTTTTATTTCTAATATTAAAAGGAAAAAATAACTCTACTGGGGAATTCCCGCTTTGTTTAAATAATTTTATGTCTAAAAATATCCCTTGTTAGCTTTCATGGAATGCCTTTCAAGGTAAGATTAAATAATAATTTTTCTATACTAAATGTTACAATGGTTTTAAAGCTCTATCTAAATTATATTATGCTGCAAAGTAATATTCTTAAGAAAAATTATAGATATTTTAAACTTAACGCTTGTTGTAAAATAATTTCATGTGTAAAAATATCAAGTAAAAGAAAAAAAATATTCGTTTTAGCCTATCTATGTAAAAATTTCTTATTATTTTGTATTATTTTGCGAATGTATCTATGTAAAATTATATATCACGTTAAAAAACATAGCAAAACAATTTTAAAGTCCTGAAAATAAGCCCTTCGACTAAAAATATTTAAAGTTTAGAAAAATATACTCAAAACCATGTATTAAATTTTCTAAGTTTCATTTTTAATCAATAGATGACGTTATATTTATTTTTGATAATTAATTCTAGTAAATTCATAAAAATATTCTCTCTGTTATAGAATATAATTCAATGAACTTTTTGATAATAATGTAGACTATTGCAGTATGCATATGTCGACAATTAAAAAATTTTTTTAGCGTAAATTTAATATCTTCTCTTGCAGATTTAATAGTATGGATTGGTATGTTATGTGTATTTAATTTAAATAATTATCTAGATTGAATCATATTTCAGTTTTTATTTCTAATATTAAAAGGAAAAAATAACTCTACTGGGGAATTCCCGCTTTGTTTAAATAATTTTATGTCTAAAAATATCCCTTGTTAGCTTTCATGGAATGTTTTTCAAGGTAAGATCAAATAATAATTTTTTCTATACTAAATGTTACAATGGTTTCAAAGCTCTATCTAAATTATATTATACTGCAAAGTAATATTCTTAAGAAAAATTAAAGATATTTTAAACTTAACGGTTGTCGTAAATAATTTCATGTGTAAAAATATCCCTTGTTAGCTTTCATGGAATGTTTTTTTCAAAGTTCAAATAATATTTCTCATTTTTTTTCATGCTAGTATGTAATGTTCTGAAATAAATACTTTTTCCAAACTATTAAATTGATAATATGTTTTAAGTTTCAGGTTCTAGATGGTAATTGTATAATTTAATGTCTTCAAGTTATGTTTAAATGGGTTTAAAGATATATCTAAGTTATATTATACTTGAAATTGATATTAGCATGAAAATTAAAGATATTTTAAATTTAACAGCTGTTTTCAATAATTTTATGCGTAAAAATATCCTTGTTAATATCTTCTCTTATAGATTTAATGTTAAAAGACTTGTAAATACTCCTTTTAATAGAATATTTTTTCAAATATTATTTATAAATTAGATATGTCTTTAAAGTAATAAGTAATTATAATTATTTTTTACTAATTACTACTATCGTTAAAAAAAATAGTAAGTTAATAATATATTTTAATTTAGAATTTAAACTAAAATAAAACCTTTTACAAAATTAAATTTTAAATGTAGTTGTAATTTTTACCAATAGATGGCGCCTGCAGCGTAGAATCGTTTTACAATCTTAAATATTTAAAGTTCTAGTTTAGTTCAAGTTTTTCCCGCTAGGGGGCGCTTAGTATGTATTATATTTAAAAAAAATTAATTAATTAATTAATTAAAATAATATATCACAGAATCCTCTATCATATTTCAACAGTTCCCTTTAAAATATTCACTCTTTAAATACCCTATAATACCGTACAATGACAAGCTTCGACAGCCCAGTGGTTATCTCACTGGACTTGAAACCTGCAGGACCGGGTTCAAACCCCGCTCAGGACAAACTTTTAAAAATATATATCTTCTGTAAAATTAAATGTAAAATTCAGTTGTGATTTTTATAAAATAGATGGCAGCACTGAAAATATAGATCCGTAACCTTATACGTAATTTAGTTCCATATTTGACCTATAGGTGGCGCTCCGCGGAGCACATACTCTCTTCAAGATTCTGCTGTACTATAAGGTTCCAGGTTTTCCCGCAAGGGGGCGCTAAGATCATGGCCTTCTCCTGATTGACTAAAAAACGCCGCCAGGTGGCGCTGACGTCATCAATAGACCACGCCCCCCCTTACTCCTCTACTCCTCATCATTTCGTGTGTTGGTGAACCGGCAATTTCTATCTACTAGGGTCAAAACTTAAATTTTTAATTTTGACTGAAACTGTAAATATCCTAAAAGGATTTCTGTACTCCTTTAATTTTCAGACAAAGGTATCCTGGCAGTAAAAGGAATCAATACCAGCCGTGATAGTACGTTAACTTGGCTGAAGAATCAGCGTTCATCTTCTGCTGGTTGGGGAAAAAACACGCACAGAGCAATCACAGTTCTATACCTGGCAAATACACCTTCCTTTCGGAGACAAAACTTGGAAGAGGAACTTATGGCCAAACAACTGGAATTGCAAACTTCAGTGGCCCTGCTAAGGTACAGTCTAATTTTCTTACAGCGTCTTCTGCCAACGTTACGTTTTATTTTTAAGTGAAGTAGAAAGAACATACTTGTGAACACCATATGAGTCGTATATGGTGTTATTAATTTGGCGTCACCTGTAAGGTATAGAATACGTGGGTTCTTTTAACGAGTTATGTGCACTTATAAGGTTTTTTCGGTAATGTTAGGCACTTTATTTTTCTCAGATTAAGTAACAAGATAGTTGTTCATCAGATTAAATATGTATTTAGCGTCTGCTTCAGGGATAGTTTTAGGAACTTATTTAACTGATGGTCGCAATATATCTTAAACGAATGGTAGTGAATACTTTCCCTATTGGAATGAATTTCTGTAGAGATGATCCATTTTTTAGAGCCGAATTATGATGAAAGGGGCATAAAGTACCTTATGTGTCAAAATGTACCTTATGCAGCTGATTTCATGCCAGTTGTTTAGAATATGTCCATAGCAGCCTTTTCCATCTATAACTGTTCTAAGTAATTGCTTTATCGAATGAAGAAAAATCTGATAGTTTTAACCCATAATATATCTAGAATACAGCCTTTACAGCATCATGTTTAGCATCTAGATCGCACACACATTTTACTGTAAATTCCAGCTTAAAAAAAATTATGATGCCGATCACAAAATCCCTGACTACCTAATGTGTAATAAAGCTGAAAAACTAACGTACCAAAGTAAACTAGTTTGTAAATTCTCTAGCTATATCATACTGAAGATACGGGTGCAGCGTGGACCCGCCACCTGTCGTGCACCCGGGGCAACGCATACAATGAATGCGGCGAAGTGGTCGCACACTTCTGGCTTCTCCCAGAGAAGGGCCTGCGCCCATCTCCTAGCCTTTGAAAAAAAACAATCATACTGAAGACAGCTAAAAATTCTAAATGCTTGTTTTATGGATAGCTGTGTCTAATGATGAATGAAACCAAAGACTTAGAAGCTGGGCACATAATCTTAAGGCAAGCAGAAAAATACATCGAGAAAACCGAATCAAAAACTCGCTTCAAATGAATGTAAAAATGATAATAAACAAAAAACTAAAAAAATAGATAAAATGTACAAGAAAACAAACAAGATAAAGTAAAACGACGAAGGAAACGGGACATATTGATTTCTTAATGTTCTTGCCTCTCAATATCGGGTACAGAGATCCAGAGCCGATAGTTGTTCACAGCTCTGAAGGTGGGAAATATCCATAACTTATTCATCCCAAATTTGCAAAAAGGACTCTTTGGAATTTTTAAGCCTTCCAGATGTTTAGCTAGGCAGTCATGACCATTTAAAAGCCAGATTACGGATACCGAATCTTTCCTTGGAAAATCTGGAATGAATGCACTATTAACAACCCATAACTTAGTTGGATATCGAACTATAAATTTTTGATAAAACAGTCTTTCAATTGTCTGTATAAAAAACCTTAACGAATTACATGCGATCGGTCTACATGGATTCTACAAAACTGCAGCACCTCATTTTGCCAATCCGTCCGCGAGTTCATTTCCCGAGATTCCAGTGTGCTGGAATCCACTGTAAAACGACTTTGATGTTTTGTGATGACAGTATATGAATAAGGGACTGACACTCGAGAACATGTAACTCTGCTATCTCGATGATATAGTAAATAAAATATTGAAATTTAATATCAACTGATTAGTATTAAAGAGGCAAGTAATTGACCTGTCATATAGCCTATTAAATATTCCTGGCCTAGCATAACTGAACTTAATGAAATATGGGCGTTTCTCAATATTTCGGAACATGGAGCATCTGTGTGAAGTGAAATTGTTCATCGTTTCATACAATATCGTATATTTATAATCTTTTCACGATGTATTTTACAGTAATTCTACCGATTCTTTAACTGTGAGTGAGCTCAGCATGTTTGTGAACGCCTTAACTGTGACTTGCCACAATGTTAGACGATTCTATGGATATGACTTGCTGCAGATCCTTGCCGAGCGGGTGGCTAATCCGAAGTCATCAAGTCCCGGGGCTTACTTGACTCTCTGCAACTCTAATTGGACATTGACCGAATCGGACACACGGAGACTGCTAAATCTACTACATAATCATTCGAAATACCCTTTCCAATTAGGTGAGAAATTAATGGATATTTTCATGATTGCCGTTTATGTTTAGAAACTTATCAGGAGGTGCTAAAACTAAATTTATATTAGACGTTTAATGCAGGGCGTTGCCATTTGGAAACCCCAGATGGAAACTTGTTCAATAGTGTCATGAGTAAACGCTCTTTGTAAACTTAATGCATTGAACTTCTCTTTTAGCATAGTAGATTGAATAATATAAATTAAATAAAATATGTTTATGATATATTAAAGTTTCAATTTGAGATCAAAAGAATCAAAGGACAGAAATTAAGAAGAATCGTGAACTACATACCCATCTACTATAATATCAGACGCAACTAAAACTTGTATTTTGCTCATTGTTTGATTTGAATCTTTAAATTACTCGCATTTATACTATGTCCTCGGAATATTTGTCTGCATTTTATGAATTTTTTATAATTTTTTACTGTATAAATAACCCAAAATTGTTAAAACTTTAATTATTGTAATCTTTTAATAGTCAGTTCGCAAGTGTTTATGATAAGATTGTTAGCATCTTTTTTTTGTATAAAAGATGTGCAAGCTATGACAGTGATGGCTCTCACCTGCGCTAAAACCCAGACGAAGGAATTTACTAACATAGCCGGTGCATCCAAGGCATATAATGAAACAATTGAAAAATTCGTAGCTGGTCAACTTTCTGACGGCAGCTTCGGCAACGTGTACACAACAGCATTGGTTGCACAGGTAATCACTTAAAGGTGTGTGTGTGTGTGTGTGTCATTTTTATTTCCCTGCAAGGAATCATCCATTGGAGCAGCTTTATTCCTTTGTCCCAAGATTGGAAAAAGTTTATGGGAAGATTTCGTGTGTAACTCTTATCAGTCCATAAAACTGTAATTTAATTGTAATATCTTGTAGCATTGTAAGGCAAAAACGAGCAATAAATACTGAAGTGATTAATGGAACGTCCATATTTTGCTTATTTGGACAAATCTTAAGCAGGGAATAAAAAAGCTTGAAAATAGTTGGAACAAATGTATCGACCCTAGGAAAGGTTAAGTAGAATAATAAAAATTCTTTCAAGAAAAGTTGTTTTCATTATATTCAAACGGACTTATTAAAAGGCACTTAAATATACTTTAATTACTGTTGGTTAAAGCCAAGAGAAACTTATATAAATTTAATAGGTTTTTTTTTGCTTTCATAATGCCTTTATAGTATTTACATTTACCACAATTATTTCGAAAAAATTAAGTCTACAAAACTTGTTCACTATATTTTTTTAGAATTATTACAAATTTGATAAAATGATGCATAATTACATTTATTATTCGACAGGTAGCAGAAACTAATTTAGAAATGTATTAATTCGTTGTAATTGTGGTTGAAGTTATATTTCGTGGCACATTCATTAAAAAACGCCTATAATTCGTTGAGATTTTAATGAAATTTACTGCATCTGTTCATTTTACGGATAGCGTATCCTTATTATGATTTCACTTATGTGCCGTTACTTCTATATTGAATAAAAAGTATGTTCACATGCTGCCAATCATTTATCAATTCCTCCCGCATCAGAAAATCTCAATTTTGATTCTTTAGTTTTTAACGCTGTTCCTTTTTTTTCCCCACTGCAGATAACGAAATTTCTGAGGTTACAGACAAACTAGGTGGAAAGACACTCATCCAGTACACCCTTTATGTTGGAGATCAGAAAGATATCATTCACACTATCTTCTTACGGATGCCAGAGAACAGCTCTGCCTACGACGTGATGAGAGTTGCACAGGTCGCAGATCCCAAATACAAGTAAGATCTTTGTAAAAGAGTTTGTCCAACTTTACACACGTTGGCAAACACTTAAATCTGCTGTGTACTTAGGAACCTTGGACCAAGATTCCGCCCTTATTATGGAGTGCTCGACAAAGTACAGCTGATAGACATAGACGGAGAAGTATGCCGGAGGGAAAATAGTTCTAATTTATTAAATTTTTACTGGTAACTGACAAAGTGCAGTTATCTAGCCCAGTGGTGCGCAAACTGTACATCGCGACCCACCGAGGAGTCGCGAAAAAAATTTGGAGGGTTCGCGGATTGTTTAAAGTAAATTTATATCATTGAATTATTTACTTAAAAAGTAAGCTTTTAATTTTCTATAACATATTTATAATTTTTATATTTTATGATACAATATTATTATATAAATATGGTATTACTTAAGCTGTCAGTCTTGCAACGCTGTACTTACATTACTTACACTCGCTTCTACCTATGCGTGTCAGAATGGCTTTTCAAAATGAGTTGCTATAAAAACCATACAGCTATCAAGACTTAACCGCAACATGATGCAAGAGTAGCACTCTAAAATATTTCAACTAATATTGAACAGGTCCAGGCTCATCCTCATTAATTTCTCATGACATTTAAATTAAAGAAAATGGGTCACGGTTGAAAAAAGTTTGCTCACCACTGATCTAGTCCACAACGGAGAGAACTGTAATCTATCAAGAGTTACAGTGCAAAATTTAGTGCTTGAAGATAACAGGTTTTTTTCATGACTGCCTTTTGTCATTGGTAAAATTTAGAGAAATTTCGGACTTGGGATTTTTCTTCCAGATTACACCACGGCTATTCCTTGATGAGGAGCCTGTAACAAAGGCAAAACTGGGTTCCAAGGCTGCTGGTGCAAATATTTGCATTAGTAGCCTTTCCCAACAGGGCTTGTGCTATGTATTTGCGTCATATAGATGTTTACCTTACTAAAGGGTCTTTAAGTTGCCCTTCAAAGCGATTTCGGCCAAATCAAAAGATTTCAAGCATATAATTTACAGTGTTCTAGGACACGGAGAGCCAATTAGCGGCCCGGGAGGACTTTTTAACCGGTCCATGGCACTAAAGCAATTGAGAAAGAACATTGTTATACTACAGGGTGATTCAAAATGAATATAGCGATTACAAACGGCTATAACTATTTAATCAAAATGAATTTATCGATAAGAATTACACAGAATGTAAAGTTCAAAATTTTGTTTATATTCTTTAAATGTTCTATGGGACTCCCCTTGGTCACACGCACAACATCTAAGCGGTAGTCCATTTCACGACATTCATTCTGAAGAATATGTGGAGTCACCAACGCAAGCGCATTAGAAATGCGCATTTTGAGTTCTGGAATTGTTTTCGGCAAAGAAAGCACATACACAAGGTCTTTCACATGACACCCTGCGATTTCTTTATATGGTGTTAAGTCCGGAGATCTAGGTGGCCAAGAGCAGACCACATCGTCGGCATCTCCAGTTCGACCGAGCCAACACTTTAGAAGATGTTCGTTTAAGAATGTGCGAACCTCCATACCCCTATGTGGGGGTGTGATCATCAAGCTGAAAGATATATCTAGCTGGGGCATACGGATTACATCTTTCAGCAAGATGAAACACCCCCACATTGGGGTATGGAGGTTCGCACATTTTTAAACCAACATCTTTTAAAGTGTCACTCACTTATACAATGTTCGACATCACTTTTGTGCGAAAGCCCTGAGTAAAAGGAAAGTAGTCTAACAAATAAAAATTTATCTCGCCTTTTTCGTGTTTTGTCATATGAAATCGTTGTTTCTACTGCCGTTGCTGCATCAAGTGTCCATCTGCAAGCATCTCGTTAATTTTTTTTCTTTTTGATTACTGGAAAAAAACCAATTTTATGCTTTCTTTCGTAATATAAGCATTTTTTTGACAAACTTCATTTCATTTTGCAAAGAAAACTGATTTTGTTTAGTTTTCCGAAATAAAGGTTTAATTCTTACAAAAATCAAATGTATTTTCATTGACTCGGGATTGCAAAATATTTAGTTTCAAAACTTCTTTAAAATCTTAGTTGCAAAAATATTTGATACTATAAGATCATGGAGGGTTAAAGAATTTCCTTTGGCTCAAAGTGAGGCAGCTTAATAAAGTGAGACAAGAATATAAAACTAACATAAATTTATTAAAAACGTAAGAATTTAAACTAACGATACAACCTGTGATAACAGTTGTCAACGCCGTACTGGCGGTAGGTATACGATGACACTTGTACTAACTCTCAATGAGATGCAAGAAATAATATACAACAGTTAAATAGACAGTTACTAAATAACGTACAACTGACGTTACTAAATACGTAATACATGCAATTGTGACGTCATGGTTAGTTTGGTTAAGTACATTCAGATTGAATGACGCAAATCATTGGAGTTAACTCCCGGTTTAGCCTAAATCTAACAATATTTGATTGTACAAAGTAGAGTTTCGAACTTTTCGCATTTTTTGCAAAACATACAAATTTTGATATTGTCAAAACTTATTTTTCCCCTAAGCAAACATTTTATATTAAGAATGCAATTTTCTGAAAAATGAATAATACAATTTTTCCTATATCTATAATGCCATCTATTTTTAAGACCCTGTATTTATTGATGAGTATTTGAAATAATTTAAACTTAAATATTTAAAATTATTTTATAGTTAAAATCTCATTTCATGGAGGCAATTTCGTCTTCAACACAGCAGACATAGAAATTCGTCCCGAAATTAGTTGGCCCGCCATCATTTTTATTTCTCTCGAGTGACCCAAGGATTGTTTTGAATTGGCTACCCCTTTATCTAGGATGTTGCGTTCTTTAGCAATTTTCTCAATACTGGGGACAGAAAACCAGATGTTAGGCATCCCTCTACAGTGACGATGGGTGTTCGGGGTGTAAGACCGCGAAAATAGAAAAACATAGAATATCTTTTACAGCCTCCTTCCAAAATTTGAGTCTTATTAATGTTGACCATATTTAACATGCACAAAAGAGAATAAGATACCTTGTATACTGTACCAGCATTACCCTGTAAAATTAGAGGAATTCAAAATTACAACGTGGGGAGCGAAGGCTAAACAAACACATTCTCCCAGAGCGAATGAAAGGATATACAGTATGCACGTAGAATGTACGTACATAGATAGATGTATGCATTGTATTAAAATATCAGTGAAGTTATTTAAGTTTACGAAACTCCAAAAAAAAATTAAAACTCCAAAATATTTTCGTACTAATCATGGAGAGCAAACTCGCGAAATGTCAAAGTCTACTGTAAATTAAGACTGTGCATTAGGGTGGAACGAAAAAACTTTTTTAGAATTTCAATATGCTCTAGTTTTCAAAAGTTGCCTTTTTAAAAAAATAAAGACGGAAATTTAATATTAGCGTAATTGGTGCATGTTTTCAGTTGGCGCAAGAAGGGCAACTTTAGGTTTTTATTAAATTTTTGACAAATTTCGCAATTATTTTGAAATTGAACACACTTGTAGTACAAAAAAGTAGCAGGAGTCCTGCTAAACTGATTATATAATACGTTTTACTTCATTAAAAAAAAGTTCACATAAAGGCACTTAAGGACGAGGAACTTAAGACACTGACATCACGGTGAAACGAAAAATTTTTTTTTCGGAATTTCAATATGCTCTAGTTTTCAAAAGTTGTCTTTTAAAATAAAATTAAAATTAAGAATATAAAATCTTTTTGCTCTACTAAAATATTTAAGTGCCGCAAAGGGCTTCAAAATGGATATTTTTATGAAAAATTATTTGAATTTTTTATTTCTTTTATAGTATTAAAATGTGTATTTTCTGTAGATAAAATATTCAAAGTATGATATTTTGACAGAAAACTTGCATATTCAAAGTATTTCTAATTTTAAGATGCCATAACAGAACAACTGATTTTGTGGAATTTCGCGGTTTTCATCATTAATTTTACAGTAGCATATTCTTATAATACACATTGGAATGAAAGAAAAACAATTTTTAATTGACGGACGTTAGTTAAAATAAACAAATCACACTTATTTAGAAAAATATTAATGTAATGTCTATAAAGGCAAAACGTTATTTTGAGAAAAATATTCGTTTCTCAAAAGTCCATATTAATCACATGGTTTCCATTACTTATTTCACCGACACATTGAATTGTTTTTGTTTCAAATTTTGGAATTATCTTTTGAGGATGTATTTTTGTTTTTATCCATGCATCTCCTGCAGAAGTACCACGAACGAACAAGGATGATCAGGTAACTAATTTATCCATCCTTTCTACTACTTGTGTGTGACATGGAATGTTGTTGAAGTCAATAATTTAAATGAACTGTCCCTACGTCACCTATTTTGTTTCCTAGATGGAAAAACTAAAGGTCCAAATGAATTTATAGGAGAAATAGGTAAACATCTAGAAAACTGCTATGAACTTCCATTGATTGAATTTTCACCTATTGAAAATAACATTCCATTACTAGACATTAAGGATGATTTAAGTGTGGACCCAAAATATTTGAAATGTATAATGCAATCTCTGTTCGAAAGTGCCCTTCTGATTTGTCCATGAGAAAACCAGGAAAATTGTCATTCACGATGGCTTACATTAGCAAACCGAATACTTCGCTTGTATGTGGGAACAGAATGTCGTGCAAAAAATCTCCGAATACTGCTGAGTACATTTTGAAAGTTTATTCACCAATTTAGTTTAACATAAAGCTGAAACCATCTTGTATCCGTGAATCAAAGCATTTGTGGAAACTTGTAAGCTATTCACGTTACCTCAATCAGACTCTTAAAAATGTAATTGACCCTGTCATTCAAAGAAATGCATACTTTTGCCGCTTCTGAAAATCTCCTTTGTATGATATTAGACGATCGCAGTCATGTACGAGGGCTTGGGTTACGGCGGATTCTAAAAGCAAGGGCGGAAAATGAAGGAGGCATCAGAAAGAATTTAGTTCCACGTATAAACTTTGATGCCAAGGATTATATTGATATGATTGAATGGAATTATGTTAAAGTAACTGAACCTCCTATGACGAGGCATGTTTCTGATGACAAACAAAAAGTTTATAAAGGAAGCAAAAGAATCTGATCACGAGAAACAAATTGACTTCAACAACATTCCATGTCACACACAAGTAGTAGAAAGGATTGTTAAATTAGTTACTGGTGCATCCCTGTCCGTTCGTGGTACTTCTGCAGGAGATGTATTGATAAAAACAAAAATACATCCTCAAAAGATAATTCCAAAATTTGAAACAAAAACAATTCAATGTGTCGGTGAAATAAGTAATGGAAACCATGTGATTAATATGGACTTTTGAAAAACGAATATTTTTCTCAAAATAACGTTTTGCCTTTATAGACATTACATTAATATTTTTCTAAATAAGTGTGATTTATTTTAACTAAGGTCCGTCAGTTAAAAATTGTTTTTCTTTCATTCCAATGTGTATTATAAGAATATGCTACTGCAAAATTAATATGATGAAAATCGAGAAATTCCACAAAATCAGTTGTTCTGTTATGGCATCTAAAAATTAGAAATACTTAGAATATGCTAGTTTTCTGTCAAAATATCATATTTTGAATAATTTATTTACAGAAAATATACATTTTAATATACTATAAAATAGCAAAAAAATACAAATATAATCACTTTTTCATAAATTTCCATTTTGAAGACCTTTGCGGCGCTTGAAAATATTTTAGTAGAGCAAAAATATTTTATATTCTTAGTTTTAATTTTAAAAGACAACTTTTGAAAAATGGAGCATTTAAATTCCGAAAATTTTTCGTTCCACCGTGATGTCGGAGTGTCTTAAGTGCCTCGTCCTTAGTGCCTTTATGTGTACTATTTTTTTTATGAAGTAAAACGTATTATGTAATCAGTTTAGCAGGTCTCCTGACTAAAAGGAAAGTTTAAATTACATATTTTGCTACTTTTTTGTAATAAAAGTGTATTTAATTTCAATATAATTGCAAAATTTGTCAAATTTAATAAAAACCAAAAGTTTGCCCTTCTTGCGCCAACTGAAAATATGCACCAATTACGCTAATATTTAATTTCCGTCTTTATTTTGTTAAAAGGCAACTTTTGAAAACTAGAGCATATTGAAATTCAAAAGAAGTCTTTTCATTCCACCCTACTGTGCATCAGCTCACCCCGCCGATCATGCATTCCAATGTTATGTAATGGCCAAATTTTTTCTCGGTATATTTTTTTATCAATTACCAATACCTGTCTTTTAAATCAATTCTCTACATTGAATGTAGATGTTAAAGAACGTGTAGCTTTTAAAACTTCAAATTCTTCAAGAATATTTTTTTTAGAGAATCAAATGACTGTCTATCGCTATGAAATTAAATTTGTCTCTATTTAAAAATTTCAAGATTTTTGAAAGATGTTCTTTTCATTCAAAGATCTATTTTCAAATGCAGATAACAGAATTGAAAAAATGAGGATTCCTAATCTGTATTTAGAAAATTTCTTAGAGGTAAAATTCCCTAACTTAACACAGATATTGAGTATCTGCTATGTTAGCTAGTGCGCCGCACAAAACAATTCCTTATCGGTTTCTGGTAATATGAAGCGCATTCGTATAAAGGGGGGTTGTAAATGCGTGGGATAGCGTATTCAGTTCGCTTGCCCAGTCTAGAGGAACGACATCGGATTTCAGTCAGACAGTGGGTACAAGAACTGTTTAATTTACTCTCACGGATAGATGCTATTTGAATGCACTCTTTCAGCATTCTTCTATTATAACTCTCGTACCATGGATCTGAATGTGTTTTCTATTTTTAGATTCCTCCACACAGATGTTTCTGGCCATATGTATGTGTAAGAAATAGCTGGCATCACAAACGACCCTGAGGCAGGGAAGTTTTGGTTGATATATACCGGAGATGATCACATCAACGGAACCACAGAACACCATACAGAAAGTGAGTAAAATGCTAATAGACTATCCATTCAGTTCTAGATCACAGGAAGTTCGAAGTCTCATAATTTTTAAAAACCTACAGACATTAAAAATCTCATTCCTTGAGCTACCAATTGAAAGTAAATCAATAATGCGGAATGAGTGTTTTCCTCATTTTACCTCTGTATCTGAAAATAATACTGTAGGCTATACAACAGCAAAGTTTAGTTTTCTTTAGAATTTTGAGCTTAGATTTTTGGCAGAAAAGTAAGTTTTTGGTTACCTAGAAAATCAAAAAGCGGTCTACAAGTTGTCGATCTGTGTTTAATACCAAGCTCGTAAAATTAGCATCAAGTCAATTATTCGAATTTCGAAAGTATTCTATTCACGAAATCAAATTAGTTATGGCATGCGTAGTTACGCCAAATGAAAGAGGATATAATGAAGGAGAGGGTATTCGAAGAATGTTGCATGCTGCTTGCATATTCTATGCCATAGTTACTCGTATTCTTTCTTAGATTTGATCCAAGCAGTAAATGATAGTTCCCCGTTTGTCCTTTATTTTCCTACTTGCTACTTTTTATGGCACAAAAAGTAACGAGTATGAAATAAGCACATTCCAAAAATCAAAACATGTTTTGTTAAAGATCATAAAGAAGTAAAATTTTGTTTCATATTCTGGGTTTCGTTTCTTTTCTTTTTTTTTTTTTTTTTTTTTTTTTTTTTTTTTTTTTTTTTTTTCGAAGCTACTGTCGTGGGATATATGGCAGCGACATTGAATAAAGTTAAAAAAATAAAAGGGCCATAGTAATGAAGAAAGCTCGTAAAGAAGGTATGGAAGGTTAAATAGAAGGTAAAATTGAATAACATGAGAAATCGAAAATGGGGCGAAGTTGATGAAAACAGGAAGGGCCTCAGGGAGAAATAAGTTAAAAGAACATAGTTAGCTAGAAGCAACGATTAAGTAAACCTGCACAACGGAAGAAAAGGGAAGCAGATGAGAGGAAACGATGATTAAGCTCGGAGATGATTAAAGAAGGAAGCGATGAATGGAGGAATAATTTAGCAATGATGAAAAGTGTGATATTTGTTTGCTATGAAATTCATAAGGAGAAATTAACAAATAGTAAATAATCATTGTGAATCTATATGTTCAGTATAGACTTATTATACTTAAGTATTGAGAAATGATGTGTGATATATTAGATAGTGATATATTAGGATATAAATGTCAGTGTTATATATATATATGTATGTATGTACATGAATCAGAGTGGTACTGCAATGATAGGATAATTGAATGAAAATAAGTTATGATACTAAGCGAAACAAAGGGATAATAATAATGGCTAAACGTAAACAAAATAAAAAGAGTAGAGAAGTTAGGGAGAAGTATTAAATATGAGAGCGAAGCCGCCCACGAAGCAGAATACTAACATAGATGATACAGAAATGATTGAATTATTGCCGGAATTTGAGAGAAACGGAATAGAGAACATTGAATTTAAATTTAAACAGGCGCGAGATATTGCTAAATTAGCTAACTGGAGGGACGAGCTATTAGCCGTAATGATAAAAAAATAGATTTAAAGGCAATGCAGCCCAGTATTTAAAGAACTGCAGTGCATTAAGGGATGCGGAAGATACCAAACAAATCGAAAAGTTAATTTCCGAGAGGTTTAGAGTCACAAAATCAATACTTAAGAAACAGTAGGAGTTTAAGGATATTAAATACATGCCAGGTAGGAATGTTACGGATTTATCTATTGAACTTCAAAATTCCAATAGGGGGTATTTGGGTGAAGAGAATGCAGACTAACAAATTACAGACCGATTGATGCTAGCAAAATTTCTACGGTCGGTGCATATAGATATTAAGAGAATTGAGGAAGTTAAAGATAGATACTTTTAAACAGGCGGTAGAGAAGGCGAAAGATTTTGAAAAATTAATGTACACAGATTTTAAGAATGAGAAAATGTCCCAAATATCGCCTACTCTAAAACTTTTTTTTTTTACATTTCATTCATTTTTTAGTTTCTGACTAGGCTAGAAACTCAAAGAACATCACTAAAATCTATTTCCTTTGGTATCCTAAGAGTTGTAGCCCGCTCCAAAACCAGCTCCAAAACCAGTGCTATTTTAAATTATGTAGCTGAATTGGAAAAATTGAAATTTCTAGTGAAACCAAGAGCGCTTCCTAATATCGCCTACCTCTGTGAATATTATCGCCTACCAGGCGAAATTGGGAGCGTTGCTAGTAAAATAATAGCACCTCTGTGTTATTTGTTTAATGCACTTTCAAATGGTATAAGCAAAATTAGAATTTGGATGCACCTACCTGGTCATTCACTGGATTCTTTGGAGCCAAAATTTACGAAGACAACAGCCAAAACAACTTCAGACGCCATATAGTTTCTGTTGTCAGTGATAAGAGCTTTGTTGTTAGTGCCGCTGTTAGTACAAACCCAGAACTAAGTTACTGCATTTTCTCATACATAGCGCAAATCGTACTTTGGAAACACGAGTAGGCGATATTAGGCACAGGGGCAATATTTGGGGCACCCACCCTCATAATTTCAGTGTGTTCGTAAAAAATTACGAATTAATCAGCAATTTCTTCTTCCAGGTCCTGATAAATTCATCTTAGAAGACGAAGAACACTTAATAATGTGGTACAAAACAGCTCATATCTTAAAGATGGAGGAAAATCTTGAATAGCCTGTGCGGCGGAATTTCATAGCATGCGACTCAATGAATGTTTATCATGGAATATAATTTCATTGCTGACGTTTGCATTTGTCTTTAAATTTTTCGTCTAAAATTTAGGAAAAATGTGTATAGAAGCTATTTTGTACCAGTGAAATTATGTATAAAATATTTTTATAGTGAATTAGGATTTTTTTGCAAGTAATAAAGAATCCTTAGATCTTTGTTATCTAATAATTTGTTAAAATTTTACAAACTTTTATATAGGGGAAAATTTTATAGTTTGATGGCCGAAATTTTTTTACATGCGGCTCCAATTTTTTCATTTTATAACTGCTTTTTTAAAATGATTATCTCTCTTGATTTAAATGGTAATTTTCCCTTTTGACTTGAAGTGGAAAAGATATCAGATTTTAAATTAGTTAGCCTACAATTTACTAAAAATATCTTTTCGATAACAAAAAAATCAAAGCTATCAATCAAAGAGAAGCGATAATAGATGATAAAGTGCGTGAGCCACATCTGGTAAATCAGCTTGTCAAGAGCTAGAAATTTTTCAGTGTGACTAAATTAATTGGTGGTTCTTAAGCCATTAGTATTTCTTTCACTTGCAGTTTAATCTCTTATCTAAAATCAAATTTCAGGGAGGAAATGCTGTATACCAGAAATGTAAAGCGTAAATTTAAAAGTTTACAAGCTCTCGGAATAAAATTTTACGAAAATCAGTTTTTGAATTATACACGAATGTTTTTGAATGACTATTAAAATTCCAGAAAGCGGGCCAGTTTCCTGATGCATATTTGACAGTTTTCAATGTGAAGTTTCACTTCAGTGAAACTTTGCATGGAAGAAAAAAATTCAAATTACAAATTTTGTAATGCCCTCAAAGTTGAAAATATGCTACATCTTCTGCTGTATTTCATTTGATATATTCTTTTACAATAGCTTTCAGATTTATTTTAAAATATGTAACACGCATATCTATATTTTTGTTCCATACTAGATAATGTATGATTCTTTGATGGAAAAATGATATATTTTACACTTTATTAATTTGCAAATTAAATATTTTAACGAACAGTGATTCTTCTGTCGGTATCCTATGAACTTTTAATTTATTATCAGCATTTCGAGGTTTCGGTTAAAATTATTTTGACGTAATGGTAATATTTACACATAAGATCGCTTTATTTGTTATTCTTGAGCGTTTATTAATTTCTAAAATTTGCTACATCGGACATCCTGAAGGATGATTTTCATCATTAACCAGTAAAGATGCGGGATTACATTTCAAAGATGTAAACAGTTGTAGTTATAATTTGTTTGGTTTTGAAATTTGGGCAAGTTTCTCCGGTAACCCTTGGGAGAAACTCACTTTAATACAAGATTTGATAAACGTGTTAAAGTCTAAACTTAAGTTATGACATTAAGTTCGCCGTCGCTCAGCTCTGCTGGGGCGACCATTTGCTACGCTGTGCTTGTAGCAGTGTTACCACTCTTTTGTTTTTGCTTTCTTTCTTAATCTGCGAGTGCGCTGTTTTTTCTTCCCCCGAGCGTTACCTCTACTGGAGCATGTTTAGCGCCTTTCTTCCAAATTCTGTAATACACGGTGCGGCGATTAATTTCCAGGACTGATCTAATAACTCCAGAAAATATTTCATGAAAATACAAACCCATTTAATGTTTCGAAGTACCTCCCACCTGCCGTTATGCACTTTTGTGCTCGGCCAACACAGACTCAAACACAGTGTGTTTGAGTCGGTGTTGGCTCGGCTGTATAAGTTTCGGAAACAACTTTTAAAGTCCTCTTCCGGAATGCTCTTTAATGTGGACGTCACAGTTTTCTTGATGGCTTCGTCATCCTCAAATCTTGTTTCCTTCAGCAAATCTTTCAGTTTTCGAACCAAAAAGAAATCTGTCGGTGCTAAGTTCGGAGAGTATGGAGGATGCTGCATCTCCACGACCTCATGCTGGGACAATTTGATGAAAAAAGCTATTCGAAACAAGTTGAGGGCTAACAGGTTTTAAACAAGTAAATGTTGGATTTTTTTTATTTGCAGGCTGCTAAAGCTAGAGGTTTAACACTTCTACCCTCTACTTGGGTGTATATAATTTGACGTTGCACTCTAATGAATTAGATTCAAACACAGTTCTAAATTACTAAAAATGTTTATTTAAACATTTGCACATTAATTTGCTGTTCAACATAAATGAGTGCTTTTGGTACGAGTTGTATACACATATTTTGCAAGGAAATGCAATTCAATATACTCACTAGTATAACTACTCATGAAAGAAAAATAAAATTTGAAATACTCGCCGATACTTCGGAAGTCAACCAGCAATGCTGCTTCGTAAACTCGGGCCTCTGACCACTAAATAACTTTCGCCTAACAAGAACTTGCGCAGGTTTGAAGCAACCTAGCTATACGCCTCGAGCGGCTGCTCGCACAACTCAACTATACACAAACCAGATTCTAGGCCTAGCTCCAGCTCGATACTTCGTTTCGTCAGCTCTACTCCTCCTTTCACTTCCTTCGACACTTCTTTAATTTAGCTGCTCGATATTTATACCAACAACTTATGCTGCAATTAACATATCTTAAGCGGCATCTTTAAATTTAATCACTTAACAGTTCGATTATTGTGAATCGTATCTTATGTAAACCTTACAAAGCTTACTGAAATTTATTTGGCAAATTTCTGTACTAGAAGTAGATTATTTTGAGCTAAGTGAAAAATGTTTTATATAAGTACGGATATTTATGACGATTAAAGAAATTTGTGCAAATGCACCAGAATATTAGTCTGGTCGAAAATAAACCAATGAAAGTGAAAGGATAATTTTTATTACAAGGCAGAAAAGAGCAGAATGAAAACCAAATAAAAATTCAGACAAATGTTTTATTTCGAAGATTGTGAATACGATAAAAAATGTTTAATCGTAGAAAATCTGGTTGCTGGATTATTTTGTACTTCCTTATACAGAGAATCGAATTTCACAATTTTACCCTACAAGGCAGTTTCCTGTAACGTCGCTAAATGGCAAAACAATGATGTCTTGCGTTTTACACGTGGAACTGTGGCATGCGTATCTCTACGAGTTTTAGTAATATATGCCTTTAATAACAATTTCTCCATTTTTGTCTAACACTTTTTCCCCGAGATGAGATGTGATATGCTGCGTGCAACTGCCTTATAGGTATTTAAGAGTTATGAAGCTAATTTCAATATTTAATTAAAATGAGGATTTACTGTAGATCATTTCATAAAATACTTCAATCTGTTCTTATTCAATCTATTTAAGAACCGAAAATTCTTATTAATTATTAACATCGAGAAGTAACTTCTCTTTGTTTATCAAAAAAGGCTTTTCAACGCAACATTTTTGAGACAGGTGTAATTACTCAGGTTATGGACATCAAATACCGTTTGCGCAGCATCTCTCAGTTTTCTTTCATTAGATTTTTAAACATTAGATTTTTAATTTCCCTGAATTTTACGAGTACTAGTAATCAGATGTTAAAATGTCTTTTATAATTTGACAGTAATATAACATTTTGAAAAATTGAAAAGGATTCATTGAAAGTTGTAAAAGAAAACTGAAGAAAATTTTCAAATGCATCGTACGAAGAGAATTAGAATATTATAAAATTAAAGACTATCTGTTAAGGATTACTTTTACGACACCTCGAGCGTTTTGCAAGTCTAAACAAGCTTTACATTTTAAGGTTTTTTCCTTATTGAAAAGAGAAATTTGCTGAACCTAACGATAAAAATGTATAGCCCTAGCACTGGAATATCACGTCTTTAGGCACCGCCCCGTGGTTAGCCAAACATTCGAGATTTGGCATACTGTTAGTGGCGCACCTGGGGAGGGGGGAGGCCCAAACCCCAAAGAAATAAAAATTCCATTATGAATATTGATTTTGCATTATATTTTTTTTCGTTCAACTCCCCCCCCCCCCCCCCCCCTAAGATTAAATCTTGGGTGCGCCACTGCTGTTAGTGCTGTAAGCACATTATTTACTTTTCTTATTAGTCTAAAATAAAGGACAATTGTTAATTTTAGTTACTATTAATTTGTTTCCGAATGAAGTTTAGATTCTTTTCGTACAGAAGTGTTCGTATGTTGAAGAGATGAAACAAACTAATAATGGTGAAGGACACGTCATTCTTTTTCTTTTTTTTTTTTAACTGAATAGATGTTTAAATTAGGTAGATTTAAATCTAATCCATGTGCTTTTCGTTTCGATTAAAATAGACTAAAAGCTTAAATTTCATCACAGGTGTAATAAGCAAAATCAAAGGATCGTGATGGAATTAAGATTTAAATCTATCCTATTCAGACGCACATTCAGTTTTTTCTCCAAAACAAAACAGTAACTTTAATCCAACTTGGAAACACATCCCAACAAAGTATAAAATGTCTGGTATGATAAAAACCGAGCTTTCAAAGAAACACACGCAGTAAAAGGGATATCAACTATGTTCACTGTAAATAAATACAAATAAGTATATATTACACACTGTAGAAATGTCCGAAAATGTGTACTCTTTGGAGGATATACGAAAAAACAATTGCAATGCAATATCCTATATTAACAATATATCAACTTCAAGAGCCCTTTCCTTTACATACAATGTTATAATATGTAAATTACACTGTTCTAAGTATGTTACCAAACAATTATTTGATACGTGAATGAACAAAAAGTACATACGTATTTTTACAGCTCTCCCGATAAGGAGTCTTATGGGGGAAAATATATACTGTAATGACTCTCGTTTTTTTGCGGGGTGAAAATCCGTGAAGACCAACCAACGCGCGGTTTGTGTACATATTTGATTTGGACGGCTGGAGACGGACAGTCGTGGCGACATAAAGACCGGAAGTGCTACCAACAGCTCGCGGAACAGTTCGTCAGCTACCAAAAGGAAGTGGCCGTATGGAGGCGCCTAGTCGTCTGGGAACGTAACTGAATAAAGGCGGCGTTTTCTAGACCTTCCGAGAACGTTCAGCGCAGGTATATAAAGTCGCCGGACGCGAGTTAAAAAAAGTCAGGGATTCAGAGATTAAGTTATTCAGAGTGACGCTGGAGCTGGAGACAAGGAGATTCTGTCAGACCTCGATAGACTTGAATGAGCGCAGCAACAACTTAAGTCTAACCTTCCTCGTCGATGCCGTGAATCCACGAATTTAATCTTTATATATATATATATATTGTAAATAGCCTGTATTTAGTCGAGAAATGCAATTAAAGTATTAAATACGAAAAGGCTGGTAGTCTTTTATTTAAGGCAAAGTCCTTGCAATACTTACAGAATCCTTTTACATTATGCTGCATTTCCCATATAAAAATAAACAGCATAAAAAAAACTGGTGCCAAATGCAAAAAAGTCTTTCTCAGACTTCCTAACTCGTGGTTATGAGGAATTTTCATCTTTCCAGTCTCCTTTTTTAAATAAAAAAAAAGGATCTGGAAGGCAGAAAAGACCACCATTGTCTTATTTAAATATTGATTATTAAAGTAACTTTACTTATAGGTTCTATCTAAATTATCAGCATATTTATATAGCTCAATATCAATCTAGTCACACACATGATCGTAGAAATCCATGATAATTCAAACGATGTTTTGCCAGCCAGTGCCTGAGTTGAAGTATTTGTTTGTGAACAGGCGCTACGCCTATAGAATACTAATATAAGTATTTGTAAGTTACTTTGACATATACGTAAAAATGGACCCATTCAGGTTTTTTTTCTTTCTTCCAGACGTAGCTACGATTAGTGATCCCAGTATGTAGGAAATTTCAAGATTCAGTAAAACGTTATCTGATATCCCCCCCCCCTTTCGCAACTCCTTAAAAAGGTTTTAACCCCTCCTACCTCAATGAAACCATGAGAAGTAACGTTAACCATTTTGACATTGACATAAAAGACTACAGAGGCACCAGGGAGTAAAAGCTCCTTATCCTCAGTATCAAGGTTAATATAAGACATAAGATAACCGTTCTCAATGTTACAAATAGTGCTAACAATGATTGAGGGAGGAAAAAAATAAATTAGTTGATAAATCAACTAATTAACTACACTGCTGGCCACTGTAAATGCAACACCCTGAAGGAAACATGAAATTTACAACATGCATTAGCGGAGGTGAGATATGCAAATGATTAGAATTTCAGCTCAGACGCACATCACGCGCGCCTGTGGCGCCACTTCAAAGCGCTATTTAAGGCTTGGATATTTTGACGATTTCAAGTTCGGCAATTGTGTTTTTCTTGTGGTTTTTCAAAAAAACGATCAATTATACCTCGTCGAAAACAGCGATCATCTTTTGATCAAGTATCCGAGTGCGACAGAGGAAGGATAGTGGCCTACCGAGATTGTGGATTATCATTCAGGGAAATCGGTAGTCGTGTTGGACGAAACCAAAAAACTGTAATGCGGATATGTGATCGTTGGATCCTGGAGGGTACGACGGACCGGCGTGATCGATCGCATCCACCTCAGCGCACCACTTCACGTGATGACAGGCAAATTGTGCGCATGGCAGTGACGGATCGCTCAGTCTCATCACGAACCATAGCACAGCACATGCAGTCTGTAACGCATCATCCAGTGTCTGCGCGTACCATTCGACGCCGTTTACAGCAGAGTGGTCTGTCGGCAAGACGTCCATTGCTTTGTCTACCCTTGACGCAGAACCACAGACGTCTCCGCCGCCAATGGTGCGATGACAGAAGGATGTGGACGGCAGAATGGAATGAAATTGTCTTTACTGACGAGTCACGCTTCTGTCTGCAACACCACGATGGTCGCATTCGAGTCTGGAGACACCGTGATGAGAGGATGCTGAACAGCTGCGTTATGCACCGCCACACTGGTCCTGCACCGGGTATTATGGTATGGGGCGGTATTGAATATCACTCTCGCACACCTCTGGTACGCATTTCCGGTACTTTAAACAGCCAGCGCTACATCTCCGAGGTGTTGGAGCCAGTTGTCCTTCCTTACCTTCAGGGCTTGCCCACAGCCATATTTCAACAGGATAATGAGCGACCACACGTGACACGCATTGTCCAACGGTTCTTCGTCAATCGCCAGATTGAATTGCTTCCCTGGCCGCCTCGCTTTCCGGATCTTTCGCCGATAAAAAACATGTGATCCACGGTTGCGCTACGATTGACCCAGATTCCATCCCCAGCTGCCACAGCAGATCAACTTTGGCAACGTGTGGAAGCTGCTTGGTCTGCTGTACCCCAAGAGCTCATCCAAAGTCTCTTTGAATCAATGCTGAGGCGTGTAGCAGCGGTGATCTCCAACAATGGCGGCTACTCTGGCTACTGATTTTGGCAGGAACTTTACACTTCACAGAAGTCTATAAATTTAATCATTTGATACTTGGTCAATATGTTATCTACAAAATAAATTTTGTTGTGATATCTCTTGTCTTTCTTGGTGTTGCAATTTGGGTGGCCAGCAGTGTAGAACGAGTACGAGTAACCAATATGGCATGGCTAACGTATATGATAATGGAGAATTTAAACAATGGGGAGAAACAAAAACTATAAAAATTTTCAAAACTAGAAGACGGGAAATTTGGAATAAGATTAGGATAAAAAACAAGTTAGTGGAAGAGGACAAAAGAGCGGTAGGTCCGGTCCGTAAGGCTCGAGTAGCGAATTCAAAGAGGAAAGCAAGCAGGATTGGAATTCCGGGAACAGGTTATCAATCCCCTTCTCCAGCAAACAGCTGGTCCGAGGGGGAATCGCATGGTAGAAAGAGGAACGATCGAAAAAGGATGACAGGTCAGAAACTAGTAGCCGGGCTATTGTAATTTTGAATTATGATAAGGAGGAAAGGGAATTAACGAACAGGAACAAGGCCGGGGTTCATAACCAAAGTGGCCTTTGGGCTTTAAAGCACTCCCTAGGATCATAATCAGGTAGGTTAGCAAGATCTTCGTTATTGATTGAGTATATCCTATTGTAAAAGTTCGTAGCCAGATTTTTAATATGATGCCGAATACCCCATACTGTGACCGGCGGAGGTGAAATCCTGTTATAGCTAAAAATATGGCTTTTGTTTTAGCAGGATTTGGTTTAATTCTACACCGTTCGAACCAACGTTCAAGAATGACAACGTTTGTTGGAGTTGCTTGTGCATATATTTAGTATTGCGATGATTCACTAAGATTGCCGTGTCGTCCGCAAACATGGCTAGTGTAGTGTGTGGAGACTGTGGGATATTATTAATAACCATATTGAATAAAACAGGTCCTAACTTAGAGCTCTGAGGAACTCCAGTATTAATGTTCCGTAGTAATGAATTTGATTGTGTGAGGCGGACTTTAAAGGTTCTGTTAATCAGATAAGAGCGTATAAGGTGAATGATAGCAGATGGCACATTAAGTTTGATTAGTTTATAAATTAGTGGGCTATGTCAGACGAGGTCGAACAATTTTTATAAGTCGAAGAGAATTGCGTCAGTCTGCATCCGATTCTGGAATCCATCATGGATGTATTCCGTTGCTTGGAGTAGCTGATGCGTAGTGGGACACATGGACATGGACAAAAAGTTTTCGTGAGGTTCCAAATAGGGCTAATGAAGCCCTTTACCTTCGGTATGGATATGGGAAGCACTGAAGCTTTCCACGCATGGTCCAAGGAGAAATGAGTCAAGTTTAAAAGAAAAAGAAGTTAAGTTACAAAATAAATTAAAGAAGTTACAAAAAATAAAAATAAAAACATTAGATTAAACAAATTAGACAAAAATTATAAAGATTTAACTCTCAAAAGTCGAAGACGAGCCACAGATGACCGCGAGCAGCAAAGATATTAAACGCTGGGATCAAACCCTGGATGGGAAAGAACTATCAAGCAACCCGTGCTTGAAAACAGGCCGAAAAAGGAAGCAAAATGATGAATTTGTATTACAGAGGTTTAAAAAGATCAAGCTTAACTACTGGTCGAGAGCAAAATGTGACCCGCAACCTGATTGGTTGACGAAACAGGATCCAGGAGCTTAGCAGCAGATATTATCAAGGAGGACAGCTCACAATTTGACCATGAGGATTCGCAGAGGCATATTACACCAACGAGACGACACAAGACGACAAGACACACACGTGATTTCCTGCGTAGTGGGATGTTGGGTTCTAATGCCAAATTGAGTATTAACCCTTTCGCGACGGGGTGCCTCTGCCTAAGGGCCTGTTCATATAGGAGTCTGTTGCGTAGCGTTAACCTTTTACACGCCGCACTATGATCGAAAGGTAACACAAACTATTTATTGATAAAAATCACATTAAAACTCAAACATAAGAACTATGAGTACTTTTTTTTTCAAGAAAAAAATTTTTGTATATGATTTATAACATGTTCCCAAAAGGGAACATTGGCGGGAAACACTTTGTGTTCACACACACACATGTTTTTATAAAGTATGATTAACGACTCTTACATTCAAATTTCGATTTCTGTACCCAATTTTTTAATAGTTATAAGTAAATTTCTAAAAGTTATAGAGTAATAGCACAGGTTAAGTAGAAAAATAGTCGGGGTCCACCCCCATCCCCCCACCCCCCGTGGTGGTGCTCAAGAGCTATACCACCTTAACTAGTCAAGAGGTGCAACGAAGCTTTCAAAAGAAAAAGTTTTCCCACTAAATTAAAAAAAAATTAATTTTACAGTTGATGAGCAAAAATTACTATATTTAAGCAGTTTTACAATTATTTATTAGCATGTTAATCAAACAATTGAAAAACCATTAGAAAAAAGGAAGTAACAGATAATCTCTGTGTAAAAATTCACAGCAGAATAATAATATGAATGAAAATCTAAAAAATACAAGGAGAAAAAAAACTACCGAAATTCTTTAAAATAAGAAAAAGAAAACGAAAAATGATTTTTGTTCTTAGCTATTTTGCTCTACGTGTTTTCTGCTGTCCATCGTAGGTAGGAAAGTATTTCTCATGCAGTCTTTTCTCACACAAAATATTTTTTTTTCTAGTATTCGTTTGGAATACAATACAACATCCTTGTGCTGATGGCACAATAAAATGTGCATCTGATTGTCTCAAAGATTCATAGCAATGTGCGTGAGGTCCAGGAACATAGTGGATTTTCAATTTCATGCGAAGCAAACACACAGTTGCTTCTCTCCTGAGATGCGATAGTTCTGCTGCTGTACCTTTGTGCAAATGTAAATGTAAAATCCATCCAGCAGCGACAGCCATGTTTAGCGCATTGCTAAATAGATTCCAATACCATTTTTTGTTTCTAAACATAGATCGATATGATCGAAGAAGTCTGTCTAGTAAATCGACACCTCCCATCCCCTCATTATACATTTTTATCAGATGTGGCTGAGAAACATCAATTTTTTTTTTTTGGTTTTACGATAGGTTCATGGGTCGAATAATTGGATGTCCAGCGACAAATATAAGCTTTACCATCACTTCGATACTCAAAATTTCCTCTTTGCCATTTTGAGGCTTCCTTTGGTGATTTAAAAAAGCATCTTCCTGTCCGAAATTCCCGAATTGTGCCAGTTGCTTTGAAACCCTTTTTCAGAAAACTCAGTAAACAGCTTGTGTGATGAGAAAAAGTTGTCAATGAAAATTTCATGCATCTCTGGATTTTCAACACTGGATAGTAGCTCCCACACAACTCTAGATCCAAGAGGAGAATTTTCTATTTCTGAACTTTTTCCACTATAGATTCTCATAGCATATGAATAGCCACTGCTGGAACACAACATCCATATTTTAAACCCAAACTATATTGGTTTACCCCGTATACACAATTTACCCGAATGGTGATCGTAACAGGGCACTATGGATTCATCTATACTCAATTTAGAATGGAAGTGACATACCCTCTCTCAACTGAAGAAAATCGCAGAGTAAAGGAAAATAATGAGAACTCATAATCACGTGTTTTCCAACATATTATGTGCCCCTCCAATAGAGTCATAAACAACGTCTAACTATCAACAAACACGCGTTTTTTAGCGGCAGCTATGAGTAATCCACTTCAGACCCATCGGAGTCCCCCTCCCCCATCTCCGTCACACACGGGGGGGGGGGAGGAGTGAACAGGCGTAATGAAAGTAGATCACAGTCACAAACATTTTTCCTTGATACGTACGAATAGCTCTCGTATTCGAAAACATTTTATCAATACTCCTATGCACTGTAATCAAAATAACTTAATTATGTTGAAAAACTAACCTTTATACACCAATGTTCCCTTTTGGGAACATGCATATTTTTCATCTAATAGTAACAACAAAATTTAATCTTTATTGACATAACTTATGTTCTACCAAGAAAATGATCATTTTTAATTACTCCCTCTTAATTTTAAAATCATTTGTTGAATTTTGAATTTTATACGAATTTTTGAATTTTGTTCGACGAAAAGTTAGAAAAAAGCCAAAGTTACGATTTTTCCCCCTAGACACTATTTATTTTATTAACATAACCTCGATGCCAAAAAATCAATCCATATCTTCGTTCTAAGTAATAGTTTTTATAGAGAAATATAAATAAAATTGCATTTTTCACAGAATTTTGAATTTGATGTTCACTTTTGGGAACATTGGCGTGTAAAAGGTTAAGGGAAAGATGACGTTGAGACGAAAATAAACCAATCATAGGCGTTAAAAATTTCATTGCTGATCGTTCGGAGGCCTATGATTGGTTTATTTTCGTTTCAACGTCATCTTTTCCTTAACGCAACGCAACGGACTCCTATGTGAACAGGCCCTAAGACGCTCGCTGGGGACGGAGCGTTGGCGAAAGGAATCATCCCACAGGACGGGGGTTTTGCGTCGCTAAGACTAACTTTAAGAAAAAATGACAAAAAGAAAGTTTAAGCCCTAACGTCGTAATTTGTGGTACCATTTTAGATTATTAGTTAACCTGTAATATACGTTAAAATTAGCCTTTAACCCTTTCACTGCCTCAATTCGAAAAGCTAATTTACCTATCCTGGCTTCTGAAACCTTTACAGTTCTACCCTTCGAGCGGCCCGATTATTTCGTGAAAGGTTTGTTTTCACTGCATAACACTTCATTACCCCTTTTCGAAGTATCCTTTGCTTGTCACCTCGCGACCCTCCCACAGTCATAAAATCTCCCACCCCTTTTGAGGGTCTCCCCAAATTGCTTCCCCCAACGGAAAAGGGGTATTGAAACGGTACGGGATACTAACGTCAGACAATTTCTACTGCAATTCTTCGAGAAAGCGGGAAGTAAGCTAGTACTGAACTTAACTTGTACTCAAGTAAAATTTGACGCGCCCGTGGTGCTATTCATTTTCTCACGAAACAAGTCTTTCAGGCCAATTTTCAATAGGTGCCTTAATAATACGGCAAATAGTGGGTCACGGCGCCAGCATTATCTGTTATTTATTTAGACAACGTCGAAAGCTATGAGCTTTACCTGGCATTAAAATCTGCCATACGCAATAAGTGAAGTGTTGCTTGAAATTATCCATTTTCTCACAAATCTATTTCTTTAAGATCCATATTTGAGTTGTGTTAGTTCATATAAATATCTAGTGAGTTTTATAAGTTTTTAAAATAAAAAAGTACTGTTTTTAATAAACAAATTAAAATAAGAAAGTTTAAAATTTGATTTACATTTTTATCTATTCTAAGATTTATAATTATAATTTTTTTGTGTTTATTAAATTTTGCACGACTAAGCGTGTGTCGTACTTTTTGCGCCATAATCGTTACTTTTATTTACGTTGTTCTAAAAGCAAGTTATTTCATTATAGTAATAAGAGGCAAATTTGAAAAGCAATATGTAAAGTTTTGCAGAAGTTCTACCAATTTTTTAATAGTTCGTAAGTTTTTTAGAACAATGTAAGAAAAAATAAATTTGTCGTAAAATTTGTGCAGGTACCCTCACTGAAAGGTTAAAAAAATCAACTTTTAAATTCAAAAGAAAGTTAAAAATTGAACATTCTATTTCTCATGCTTTAATTATTAAACTAGACGCTTTGCTCCCAGGCTTCACTCTGTGTTGTATAAAATCTGGGCTCTGAGGTCAGAGACCCTTGCGTGCGATAGATTTGTGTGGACATCGCACACATACATACATATATAGTCAAACTTTTCTTTATCTCTATATTGTTATTTTAGCAGACGATTCTAAATTTACTGCGAGCTTAATTTTTTTTAAATACCAAATATGACATCACTGGTTTTCGTAACACGATGCAAACGATTTTCTTCCTTTTTAATTCCATGTTTTGAAAATCTATCAATTATCAATTCGGTATTTAAAAATATCTGAAACTAAATCAGCGATTAAAAAGCCAAGGTAGTTTGCCGATATAGATTTCGCACGTGATGTAACGTGAAATTTTAAAAGAACTCAAATTGAGTTTTGAAAATAAAGAAATTGGCTAGAGAGATGGCAACGATTTATGAATAAATTGAACAGTTTTTAGTCTTTTATTCGCTATTTAAAAGGTTTTTAGACCGAAAATCAAAAAAAAGCTCATCGAGGTGTGTTAAATAGGTGTGTCAGGAACTTTTCCTAAAATTTCGTATTCGCGGACCTCATAATCTCTGTGATACGCCAAATAACATCATACATGCTCACAAGCACTTTAATTTATATATAGTAAAGTTAGCCGCTGCGCGACCAGCATCATCGCTTTGTTTTATAATTTCTTTTGCAAAACAACTCAACTGAAAGTAACATATGTAAGGAATGTTACAATTTCCTGTCATCATATATATACGTTGTTAAGGTGTAGTGGGAGCTAAACCAACAAATATATAATCGTTGCTAAATTCTCTATAGGGCTGATTCTAAAATCATCGTGATTAAAAATTGTGAATTTCCATTACTGATAAGAATGAGAAACACAACACCAATGAGTTTAAAAATTACATCCCTCTCCGTATGTACTATTTTTCAAAATTCAGTGCGTAAATCTATAATCAACGGTTGCTACTCTCATAAAAATAAGATTTTTTAATCAGGAAATTCAAACCAAACAAATTTTAACGATCTTTTACTACAGTGGCTCTCAAAAGTGTTCGTACACTTACGATTTTCAATGAAATAGAGGTCTATCCATTAATTAAAATGAATATTTAAGAATGGGTATTTAATAATAAGATCTATAATCTACTCTTAACAAAACTACATGAAATATTTTGAAATCATAGTAAAACTTTAGTTTTAAGAAACCAGTAATCAAAACGTAACAAAAACTTTATCTCACAAAAGTCATCGTACACTGAAATATTTTTGGATAAATTCATAATTAAAATTATCGTATGGCACTTTATTTTTATTTTTGAATTGTGGTGGCATTTAAAATATCGTTTGGCTTTTATTTTTGCTTACCTACTCCGTAAAATTCTATATATTATTTAAAAATGGCTCGTAGTCGCAAAGAAACAAAAAACAGCATTCGAAAATTGATTATTTTTCATCATAGTGGTAAATCAGTTCGGAATATTGCTAAATTACTTCATTTATCCCATTCTACTGTGCAGTATGTGATAAAACACTTTAAAGGAGAAAATAGGATCGAAAACAAGGTAAGAAAGGGTCGTCCGGCAAAGTTAACAAAACGTGATCAGAGATTTATAATTTAAAAATTTGTGAAAAATCCACTTTTGAGTGCTGTAAAAGTTTCTGCAGAATTTAATAAAACATTTGCTACTTCAATTTCAGCTGAAACTGTTCGACGAGTTCTCAGAGCAGCTGGATTATATGGGCGTTCTGCCCGTAGAAAATTTTCTGTGAGTGAGATAAACAGAAAGCTTAGGCTTTCCTTCGCACTATCCATGATAAATAAGCCCCAAACGTATTGGAATAATGTCTTATTTGCCGATGAAAGCAAGTTTAACAGTTTTGGCTCCGATGGGCGCATAATTCTATGAAGAAGAAAAAATGAGGAACTTAATCGCAAGAACTCAGTAGGAACAGTTAAGCATGGCGGTGGAGGTGTCCTTGTGTGGGGGGTACATATCAGCATCAGGACTAGATAATTTGGTATTTATTGATGGCATAATGAATCATGCTGTTTATATAAATATTTTAAGAGACAATTTAAAATTATCAGCCCAAAATTTGAGTATTGTAAACAACTTTGTTTTTTATCAAGATAACGATCCTAAGCACACGGCTCTCAACGTTCGCCTTTGGTGTCTCTATAATTGTTCACAAGTTTTGAAAACACCACCTCAATCGCCAGATTTAAACCTAAAAGAACATATTTGGTGAGAACTGGAGGTTCGAGTACGAAAACACATTCACACGAAAAGCGAACTAAAAACAATTATGATGGAAGAATGGATGAACATTGATGCAGAAATTACAAAAGAACTAGTGCAATCTATTCCCAGACATTTAAAAACTGTTGTGGATGCTAAAGGACATTCTACTTTATATTAATTTAACGAAAAATTATAATATTTACTAATATGTAGAGATTTTTTACAAGTGTACGATGACTTTTGTGAGAAAGTTTTTGTTACTTTTGGATTATTGGCTTCTTAAAAATAAAGTTTTACTATGTTTTCAAAATATTTCATATAGTTTTGTTAAGAATAGATTATAGATCTTATTATTAAATACCCATTCTGAAATATTCATTTTAATTAGTGGATAGACCCCTATTTCATTTAAAATCATAAATGTACGAACACTTTTACATTATGTTTCATTCAAATGTGATTTTATTAGCTATGATGGCTTTATCTAGAGTGTAAAGTAAAAGAAAAAGTAGGAGGGAACTTCTATCATTGCAATATCATATTTTATCTATCATTGCAATTAGTAAGAGTTTTGTTGACATAGGATAAAAAAAATCGTGATTTCGTGTATTTAATACATAATTTATCATATCGCTCACTCCTTTCAACAACGTCATATTTCAAATTTAAGTTATCTCGATTTTTAGTTATGCCTGTTTTCAAAATGCCCTGAAAGAGTAGTATGTGCATGCAAGATCGCCATATTTCACCGCTCAGTATTAAGCCGCTAGAGAGCAGTGTTAAAATCTATTTTCAATACATTTTAATGTATTTTTAAACTTTAAAATAACTCTCCTGAAAGATTTCGTTTTTTGTGGTATGACGTTGTTGAAAGGAGTGAGCGATATGAAAATACTAATAGTGCAATGAAAAATTTATCGTAAATCGTAATAAATTTAATCATAATTTTAATTATTGCCTTTGAAATTTTTAACTTGTTAATGTTTACAAAAAAAAAGAAAATAATAAAATAAAAAATATCGTTTAAAAGAAAATAAAAAAATTTAAAAAATCGTGAATCTCCCAGATTATGATCCTAGGGAAATTCTTCGCCCCTGTAGGATTCTTGTGGTCTTACAACTGCCAGCTATCCACCTATTCCACACCCTTCATTCTTGACCTTCCGTCTTGGAAACTGATGTTATTACCGAACGTATCTGACTTTTCGGGCAAGTTGATCTGAACCCCCCCCCCCAAACTTAGCAACGTCAATCTATTCAGAAATTTTCTCCCCCACCCCGTGAATGCGTCAGAATCAGAGATGTACTTGTATATTGATGCACCACTCGTAGGGGTCCTCATTCCCCAATTTCGGACAATTCGAGGTTGTAAATCAAGCACCTTTTATCGTTCCGAAAACGGGAGACGGATTCCGTGCAGTGCTGGATAAGCACCAGCGCCTAGTCAGGGGTACGTCACTGCCCAAATGAGACGACTAAGGTCGGACATAATCTTTCGTCACTGCCCGAATGAGACAATCAGGACTCGACGCAACATTGTGTCATCGCCGTTGAAAGGGTTAATAATCTTTTTTCTTTAATTTACACTAAAAAATATAAAAAAATTCGCTTACCTTAAGAAATAATTTTCGAAAGCTCTATTCAAATAATTCCGAAGTTTAAATTGACAAAATACATTAATAAAGTTTAAAATTAATAAAAAAAAAACACAGACTATTTACAACAAGAAGTAACAATATTTAAAAGGAAGCCTGAGTGTGGTAAATCTCGAAGCACGGAGAAACGCAAAGTCCTACATTGCATGATCTACTAGCATAAAATGTTTGTTGCTTTTTCCTTTGTTTTAGCACGGTTTGTGAACAAACTATGCACCTTCAGTATTATCATTGCAAAAAGCATTGAGACGCCCGTCCTAAAAGGGTTAATGATGACATTGTTATCATCCAAGAATTTGTTAATTCTTTTACGCAGTATATGTTCAACCAGCTTGCTAAAAGAGGAGAGTAAACTAATAACCCAAAGCATTAACCCAACGAGTTTTTTCCTACGCGTGACATCACTAAGGGCCTGATTCACGACAAACACTTTTCTCCCGCAATCCTGTTTTCTTCCGCAATTTCAAAGGGGGGTGTTATAGTCCAGTCAAATTAGGTTTTCATTTCGCATTAAATGAAGGGGTTGAGATTTTTTCAGGAATATGTAGGGGTTGGTCCCCTGAAAAACGCCTAATAAAGTCCCCTCGATTTCAGGCGCCGCGGGGTGTGAGGTGGGGGTCCAAAGGTCACTTTTTTCAGTTTTCGGCGTTTATCTCGAAAATAGGGTGTGGCACAGAAAATTGTCAAACCCAAAAATTAAAGCTTATAAAATTCCCTTCCAAATGGTATATCCATGTTTGTACCCAAGTGTTACCGTAGACATAGACATAGACATAGACATAGTACATTAACGAGGCACCAGAGAGCAGGCCTCCATATCCTCGGTATGGATAATTTTTTTTTTGCTATATTTCCGTTCTCAGAATTAAAAGAAAAGTGTTGACTTGAAAGTTAGAATAATAATTAAAATAGTAATAATAATAATAATAAATAAAGAAATAAAAACCTTACCAGCATTCAGTAAATAAAAACCTTGTCAGCATACCTCCCTTGCCAGCATTCAGTGGAAATTGAGCAACGAATTGTCACGTCTCAAAGGTAATGGGCCAACAGCAGCTTTGTGGGTCCAGTACTTTGAAATGGTGGTGTTGATGAAAAAATTTATTGCAGCACAGCGCAACTGGGAAGATCATATGACATGTGCCCAACTGATGATACCTTACTTCCATGCCAGCGGGCATTTTCATTATGCAAAGTGTACTCACCTATATGTACAACACATGCTGGGACTAACAACTCGCCACCTTCAACTTAAACAGGATTTTATAGATTGTGGATACTTCACTGTCAACAGAACTGGGACACCAATGGCTGGTGTGTGGTCTGACATGGCAATTGAGGTGACACTCATGTGTGACAGGAAGAGTGAAGGAGAATTTACACGTGGACGAGGCTTTAGTGATTCGGTGTTGGCGAAATGGGTTGGGGGAGCTAGCACAGCTACAACAATATGTAGTTCACTTGAGATGTTTTGTGGCGTCCATACTGCAAGAGGAGAACAACATGTTGAGTTTCGAGCATCACGCATAACCACAGATGATCTAGACAGAAGGAAGCTTGCTCAATGGTCGGCTGATCACCCGCCTTTTGCTGAACGTAATAGTTTGATGTAACTTTCAACGGGAGTAATTGGAACAAGTAACGTCAACTGCTAGCAGTCCTTGGAACCCGCACAATGATCACTTTTGTTTGGAATGAATTTCTCAGAAGTGAAACAATCCAAGGACTCTCGTTCCTTTAGCTGCGATGAGCAATATGATATGAGTTAATGATGAGGTAGTGGTGGTAGAGCCTCTGATGAAATTTCAAAGATCTGAAAGAACTCTGATCACCAAGAAGAAAGAAGGGGATGTAGAGGAGTTGCTAACGTACAAGTTAGCCCCATACCCTATGTCTCTATTCGCCGAGGGGATAAGGAGAAAAATCAAAAGGTCAGCACTGTCTGATGCTTTCCCAAAATTTAATCAACTGATCAATGCGAAGAACAGTTTCACGGCAATAGATGGCGGCTTCCTGCTTTATAAAGTGGAACACCAACACTACCTTCGCCTCCATCTGCGATCAATATGTATCGTACATAATCAACCATTACGGCAGCAGTTCAGCTGTGGATTTTGATGGTTATGAAGACACGAACTCCACGGAAAGAGTCGAACAACATCGGAGAGCATCAAGTAAAACATCAGTGGATATTGACTTCAATAAGAACATGGTGGCTGCTGTTCATCAGGAAAACTTCCTTTCCAATGAAAGGAACAAACCCAAGCTCATTACTATGTTAGTTCAGGCCGTGGGTGCAAGAGGTATACAGTCTACTACAGCCAAAGGAGATGCTGACTGCAGTATTGTCAGAGGTGAGTGGCAAAATACCTCTCATTCAACTATGGTGATAGTAGATAGGTAAGACCTGCTTGTCTTACTTGTGGCACTCACCCCACGAGACACGAATGTGTTTTTCATGAAGGCCGGACGGGGCAACACAGAAGACAGGCTCTACTCTTCCCAACATCTTCAGGTCTCATCATTCAGCCAGTACATTCTCTGCATCCATAGTTTCTCAGGATGTGACACTACGTCAGCGATTTATGGTAAAAGCAAAGCAGCAATAGTACAATGCTTCCAGCGGTATGCCAATGAAACAACAAACATCGCCAAAGTGTTTTATGACTCCAAATCTTCACCAGGAGACATTGCTGGAGCTGAGGAACGAATGTTCCTGCTCATGTTCCAGGCCCCGCCAAATGAACATGATCTCAATCACCACAGGTATATTTCATTGTTCTTTGCTCGTACTGACCCCATTAAGTAAATTTAATAATTTATATAATTCCTTAATATTCTATAATCGTTATACACTATCTGGCCAAAAGTATCCGGACACACCCCTAAAGAAGTGGATCTAGCAGGTAACGTAATTTGATGCGTAACCGAAAGCTATAAAAGTATTGGTAGTCCTTTGTCAGGTTATATTTATGCGTTTGTGAGACTATGAGTAAGTCAAAGGAGCTTAGTGACTTTGATCGTGGCATTATAGTGGGATGCCACCTTTTTGGGAAATCAGTTCATGAAAATTCAGACATTCTACAGAAGCTAAAATGATAGTGAAGACTTTGACTTGTTTGAAACTTTTTCCAAAGTATCAGATTGACGGCTTTTAATATATAGGAAAGCAGTTGATGAAATAAATTGTATATAATATATTTAATGTAAGTAACTGTTGTTTGAACTTACTTTTGATAACCATTTTTTGATTATATGAACAACTTTTATACATTTTGGTTTGTTTTCTAACTTCCTCCTTTGTACTACAAGTGTTCTTCTGTATATTATGGGATATACATTATACGTACAGGTATACATAATTTATTATTTATATGGGTTATGAATACTATACGTATCTAATTAAACAGCATACAAAGTGATTAAGAGAGTTACAGACCATGGAAACGAAACTTGAGTGACGAGCATTTTACAAGCAAAATGTTGAAAAGAACCCCTAAACTTCAAAACGCTCTAACTATTTACCTGGTGAAGATAAATTAGCATAACACATACATTTTTGAATGAAATGTTTCGCTCTACAACTTTCTCTATCATGAGTTTTCTGAAAAATGGAAGGGGAAAGAGTTAGAAGAGGAAGTTTGACGAGATACCTGAACCGCTACCACTTTTTTTGAAAAATTTTCATATTCAACGGCTCATATCTCGAAAACGGTAACACTCGGGTACAAACATGGATATATCATTTGGAAGGGAATTTTATAAGCTTTAATTTTTGGGCATGACATTTTTCTTTCCGACGCACCGTTTTCGAGATAAACGCCAAAAACTGAAAAAAGTGACCCCTGGTCACCCCCCCCTCCCGCGGCGCCTGAAATCGAGGGGACTTTATTAAGCGTTGCTCACGGGATCATCCCTTACACATTCCTGATAAAATCTCAACCCCTTCATTTAATGCATGATTCGCCGACATTTTGATCTAATTTGACTGGACTATTACTATGAAAGAGTAGTTTTGAGCAATCACTGCAAAGCGTAAACCTAATTAAATAATATGTGTAATCAGAACCAATGGGGGGGTTATAACCCCCATCAACCCCCCCCCCCCTTGCGTACGCCACTGGCCGGACGTCATAGCAATCGGTAGGCTTCGGCGGCGGCGAATTAATTTATCATTAAAAAATGAATGGAGATTCCGCGATCGAGACGATCCATTTCAAATGAATGAAAATGAGTTCGTGAAACGTTTTCGTTTGTCACGGATGACTGTAAGAGATCTATGTGAGGAACTGAGACCACATTTGCAGTCTGTACACGGCGGTTATTCAATAGAAATGCAGGTATGTTCAATGTTTTGATTCTTATTCTTCAAGTTTTAAGCATATTAATTATAAAATAATTTTGTAAAGGGGACAGTACACCTTTTAAAATGGTCCATAAATTGATTTTTAGAATTTTATGTCATTGGATAGGGCATTTTAGGTCTTTAGATGTATTGATTTTTTTTAATCTCACAGTTGAGTCAAATATTTAGTATTGGGTAAAGGTGTATTGACCCTTTGTAACTATTACTATGCTTTTCATTCTTACTTTATAATTTCCCTATGAACAGATTAATGTAAGAATACTAATATATGTAATGCTGTGTATGTGATCGGTTTGTGAAACAACGGTTATTTGTAATAGCTATATCATGTGGCTTAAATAGCTTTACTTATATACTTGTATTGTTTATATAGGTCCTCATGAGCCTACAGGTCCTGGGAACAGGAAGTTTTCAAAGTGCTGTTTCAAGCACAAACTTTACCCAAATATCGCAGCCAACTCTTTCCAGAAATGTAAAAAAATTTACAAAAGCTGTATGAAAAATTTAAAAAAATCATGCACAGTTTCCGCAGAAAAGTAATGAGCTGCTGCAAACAAAATAAAAATTATATTTAAACACTGGATTCCCAAATTGTGTAGGTGCTGTTGACTGCACACATGTGAACATCATCAAACCAACAGATTTTGATTGGTTTGTTTTCATTAACAGGAAAAGCAAATACTCAATAAATGTGCAAATGGTAAGTAAAGCCTGTTTATCTTAAACTATTAAAAAGTGATGGTGCATTTCACATATTTCAGTCAGTGTATAACCATAGGTGCCCATAAGAGTACTTACAGGGGCAGGGGGGGGAGAGAAACAACTGATGAGCACTAAAAAGCATGAAACTGGTCTTGGAATACTGTTGATATGCGAAGGAAAATTTACTTGCGTTTGTCTTTATCGGATTATTCTATTGATGATAATACTGAATAATATATTAGGAATGTTGTGCAGTTATCCAACGAGTACATACATACAGGGAGATTATTTCAACATTTTTCATCACCTAATATTTTAGGGCTGCTTACATTCCATACTAACCCTATACCAAAGATATTTCTTCATACCTTTTCATCATGTATGGAATTGCATATCTCCCAAGCAAAAATATTTTTAAACTTATGGATTTGTACTGATATTAATTCCATACATTCTAGCACCCTTCTCATTTTCTGAATTATCATTTAACAGTGTACACTGTTCTATATTTGTATTATTACAACACATATTTTAAAGTTTACTTTCAGACCAAAATGACTCAAAGATCATTTAGAATTGGCTAGTGTCTGAAAACTCATCTTTGTACACCACAAAAGGGCTTGTCACAAAAAATACTGTTTCATATACAATGAGGAAAAAGAGGAAAATGTGTTGTGTTCAATTTTAAAACATTCAAAATACTAAAGCTTATATTTCTTTTATTTCAGGTATGTGATTATAACATGAAGATATTGGATGTCGTAGCAAGATGGCCTGGGAGCACTCATGACTCCTCTATTTGGAAGAGCAGTGCTCTCCGAGAGTTGTTTTTAAGTAAAGTTATCCCTGAAAAGAACTTCTTGTTTGGGGACAGTGGTTACCCATTAGAACTATAGCTGATGACACCATATTTGGATGAATCCTCACAAAGCAAGCAGAAATTTAATGAAAAACACAGAAGAACCCGAAATGTCATAGAGCGCTGCTTTGGGGTATTAAAATCAAGATTTAGATGTCTGGATGAAACAGGTGGTACACTTCAGTATACGCATGAAAAAGTATGTGAAATCATTATCACATGTTCTGTATTACATAACATCTGTTTGAAATATAATATTGAAAGTGCTGTACAAACATGTGATAATGAATTTGATGATACTGGAGTGTTCCCATCTGTGGTAAATTCTGATAATCAGAATACTCTGAGAAACAGAGGGAAAATGTTACGCGAAGAAATTTGTGCAAATTTATAAATTTAATTTTTTGTTAATTATTAACTAGTTTTTTCACACTTGAACTGGTGTTTTGTCTTATCAATTTTTAACATTTCTTTGGCACAATTTTAATATGGCATTTTAACATTTTAAGATGTTGACATACAGACATACATTGTATTATATTATTTTAGACTAGCCCGGCTATGCTCGGGCCATCCGTCCACCAGACAGACTGCTTTGAATTGATTGACTGAGAAGGAGAATTTTCATAATAGGCACTATTAGTTTGAAGTTTCCCCCCCCCCCACAAAACAACAAAAAGAAAAATGTGTTATTCGTATTAACACCCACCACCACCTGGTATGATATGAACATACCTGCAATACAAAAAGATAAATTTTCATGAGAAAAGAAATCGGCTGGCTACTTTAGCCTATATTCCTGCAATAGAAAAATTCAAATTTCCTTAAATTTGTCTCATTGGTGACATAATAATGCAATGTACATTGAAATTATATGAGTGCATGTATTAGGCAGAATTGCCCATATCTATGTTGCGAGATATTCTGTATTCGGTTTAGTCAAAAGATAAGCACAATTAAAATATTAAACAGGCTTCCGGAGCATATGGTATTGTGGAAAAACAAACACCAAAATTTCCTAAATATAAATATTTATATAAAGAAAATGTGAATATGCACTTTTTAAATATTTTGGCGTGTAATCAACAAAACAAAGAAATGGTGAACTTCATACAAAATTAGCTTAGTAGAATATTTATCTAAAACCAAAAACTAAACTAATCAGCAAAGAAATAAATACATGAAATATGAACAGTTTTGGAAAAAAATCAGTAACATGAAAATAAAAATTAAAGAATTATTTGTTGTTTGGACATTTCAAACATGATCATTGTCAATTTTGTTAGGATAGAAATTAATTTTACGAAGTGTTTTGTTAGAAAAACCTTGCCTGTGTTACCAGTTGTTATTAGTTAGAAGGAAGATATTTTAGCATTGTTGTTTTAACTAATTATAACATGTTTTTCAAATAATTAAACTTTTATTTCGTTATTGTTAAAAGGCTTGTCATGTATACATTATTTTGAGCATCTTCAATAGTTTTAACATATACCATTTTTAACAAACATGGCTTTTACTGCACAATTTTTTCTTCATTATACATAAACGTCAATTCCAGTGCCACGCACGTTAGAGTAATATATTTTTGGTGACTTTTGTGGGAATTTCTTTACAAAATTTCCCCGAGATCAAATAGGGATGGGCTTCTAGCTCATCTAACAGAATAAGAACTTCCTCATTCGAAAAATTCGATGATCTGGCCATTATTTTATAAAATTGGATGAACTATTAAGGGCCTGTTCACATAGGAGTCCATTTCGTTGCGTTAAGGAAAAGATGACGTTGAGACGAAAATAAACCAATCATAGGCGTTAAAAATTTCCTTGCTAATCGTTTGGAGGCATATGATTGGTTTATTTTCGTCTCAACGTCATTTTTTTCCTTAACGCAACGCAACGGACTCCTATGTGAACAGGCCCTAATACACACGCGAAATGGCACAACCGTTTGAACAACAAACGGTTGTGCAAACCGTTTGTTGTTCAAACGGTTGTTGTGAAGTTGTGAGATGGGTAAGGGCCTGTTCACATAGGAGTCCGTTGCGTTGCGTTAAGGAAAAGATGACGTTGAGACGAAAATAAACCAATCATAGGCCTCCAAACGATTAGCAATGAAATTTTTAACGCCTATGATTGGTTTATTTTCCTCTCAACGTCATCTTTCCCTTAACGCTACGGACTCCTATGTGAACAGGCCCTTAATCAGCTCAGAGCCGTTCGCTCTGAACGGCTCTTTGAAATGAACGACTGATCCGGATCTCAGTATCTCGGATTTGACGGCTCCCACATCGCTCACCGGAACCGGAAAGACCGATGTAGATCTTCAGATTCGAATCTTTTTGAAGATACAGGTCTTTCAAAAAGAGCCGTCTCTTTTTGAAGACTTTTCAAAATGAACGGCTCTTTTTGAAGATCTGTTTTCAAAATGACCCGGTTCTCTGAAAGACCGACTTCGGATCTGCTATAGATCTGTTAGCGAACGACCAGGATCCGGGTCTTTGGAGAAACGTTCGGGCAGCGGTGATTGATTTGCTGGCCTGCTGCTGAGTAACGGGGGGGGGGGGGGAGGGGAATAAGTCAACGGGGAAATAAGCAGTCTATTGTAATGAATTACGTTTTCAGTGTTGCGGTTGATATAACGATTGATGTAGGGAGGAAAATACAAATTCCTCCATTTAATATTATGTAGTAACGGATGTATGTATATACCATGTTTCAGCATCACTCTGGAACGCCTGGAGCAATTTCAACCAAACTTGGTACACATATGACTTATAATATGGGAATAATTACTGGGGGGGTTGACACCCCTAGGAGAGAGGGGGGAGGGGGCCATGTAAAACTAAACGAAAAACGACTGATATTAGTGTCGAATCCATAGTTTTCGGGATCGCTGAAATAAATAGTGACACTCTCGAAGCCGTTTCAGGGCAAGTTCAGCCCTTCCCCCCCCCCCTCCATAAATAAGCATTTGGGGGGGAGGGGAGGAAAGGATGAAAAATAAAATGTCCAAAATGACCGAGAGTGGTGTCTAATCAATAGTTTTAGGGGTAGCTGAGAAGAATAGTGACACTCACGATTCACGATGCCGCTAAAGGGCAAGTTCAGCCCCCATCAGCATTGGGGGGGGGGGGAAGGGATGAAAAATGAAATGTCCAAAATGACCGAGAATAGTGTCGAACCAATAGTTATCGGTGTCGCTGAGATGATTAGTGACACTCACGATTCCGTTTAGGCTCGGTGCACACGAGCGATCCGGTGCCGGTGTGAATTCGCATCGGTGCCGCAGGCTTCAATTCACACGAGAGGCGATCCCGTTGCGGTTTTGGCTGTTCTGTGAAATTCACGTGACAGACAGGTGGTGTACACGAGCGAACAATTAGAGAACGCGAGCTGTAATATTGAGGACACGAGAATTGGAAGCGTACTCAAGACAAAGAGTTGTGTTTTCGTACTTAAAGTATTTAAAATACAGAAAAAGAAATTATTGGGTCCACTCACTGGTGAGTTCGAGGTTGTTAAAAGGGACATTTTCCTTGCTATATAAAGACTTGTGTCATGACGAAGCAAAGTTTTTTAATTACTTCCGAATGAGCAAACACTCTTTTGAAGAAGTGGTTCATTATACTTCAACTACAAACATTATTTTTCTGTGGTGTTATTAGCAATTGCTGATTCACAATATAACTTTTTGTATGTAGATATTGGCTCCTATGGCAAAGATTCGGATAGTTTAATTTTCCAAAATAGCTCTTTTAATAAAAAATTAGAAAGCGGAGGCGTGAAAATACTAACAGGTAAACCCCTGCCTGGGATGGATCGCCCAGTCCTGCCCTAAATGTTTGTTGGAGATGAAGCATTTTCCTTGTCAAGAAATGTTTTGAGACCGTACAGCGGTAAATTTTTGTCCCACAAAAAACAAAAACAAAAAAAAATTAACTACCGACTATCTCGAGCTCGAAGATATGTCGAATGTTTGTTTGGAATTTTGAGCAACAAATGTCGAATACTACATAGGCCTCTAAACGCGAAACCTGATTTTGTTATAAGCATCATCAAAACGTGTTGTGTCCTTCATAATTATGTTCTCAAAAGAGATTGATATAAATTTGAAGATACATTATGCATCGAAGGATTTTATGACAGCGGCCAAAATCAAGGATCCCATCAAAATCAAGGAGGGATCAATTTAATCAGATCAGAAATACATGGGCGGACTATTTCATTAGTGATGTCGGAAAACTGCCATGGCAAAATGACTGCATTTAACAATAAATGCGAATGGAAAATGCGATATTTAAAAATAACAATATATATTTAAAAATTTAATAAATGGAAATTAATAAAAGTTTAATAAATCAAAAAATATTTTTAATTTCTAGCATATTGTTTAGATTTGTGTTTAATATTTAATTAAGTTATATACTGCTATGCTCTGCTGTTTTTATCTAATTACATTTGAGAAAACATCAAAAATTAATACGAGACTGAAATATGACTAATGTAAATTTATCTGAAATATTGTAAACCTGATCGTCGTGATCCGTTAAATAAATGTCACCTGGCACCTCCAGACGTGCGTTCCTTTTTGTCTGCCTGACACCCCAGGCCTTGAATTGTCTCTTTGTGGTCTTTTCCTAAAAATTGACCCCTTTTTCCACTTAGGGAAGTGGCCCACCATTATGTATTTAACGGTCTGCTAGATTCCTTTAACGAAAAGTTACATCTGTACTGAATTTTCCAAAGGTAGGATTGAGTCTGTTTTCAGACTACAGCTCAGATTCAAAAAATTAAAATAATGAAAGAAAATATGGTCAAGCAAATCTAATTTATCAAATAAATAATCAATGATATCAAATATAAATTATCATAATACAAATCTGCATATTTTGTAGATTATAAAAATATGAACATATTACAATGAAATAGAAAATATATTTAAAACAGCAAGGGAAAAAAAATTCAAAATATTAGAATACTTCATAACATGGTTCAAAAAATTAGAATAATGTAAATATATTGTACACAATTTAATATATTGTAAATATATTAAATTGTGTATTTAATTTGTGTAATAAATTTGTGTACAATTTAATATATTTAATATCTTGTAAATATATTGTACTTTTCACATTTAATATCCCACAATTCACTAAACTTTTTAACTTCCTCTATTAAAAGTTCTGTGTCTACACTTTCAGCCATTTTGTTTTTGCGGCAAAATGTCGTCCGTGTGAATAGCGCAGTTGAAATGAAGGTACTTCTAAGCCGTTGTCGTTCGTGCGATGAAGCAGTACACGGGGTAGAAAAACCGGTCGTTGCGAGGCCGCAGCGACGCCATCGTCCGTGTGAGTCGGTTAGTTCAACTCTATGTACTTCTAATCGCAACTGCGGTGCCGCACCGGCGCCGCATCGCTCGTGTGCACCGAGCCTTAAGGGCAAGTTCAGCCCCCATCAGCATTGGGGGGAGGGGGAGGGGG